>SDEE01000606.1:0-30255 GCA_004126415.1 Candolleomyces aberdarensis
ATTGAGCCCTTGAATGCAAATCAGGAAACCAGAATATGATATCTGAAGTTACCTTTGACAAGCACCCAGGGTACTCCGTATCTCGGGCCGAACCCGTCAAGACTTTCGAAAGAGATCCTGCAGGAAAACATCCAGAGCCGCTCACGTCCTAGTGATGGGGTGTGACGCTGGGATCNAAAATTTCACAGTAGCAGATCGGGAAGTGAGTTTAGGCTTCCAATAGCCGATGTCCTCGACAGGGAGGCGTCTGTCAAGGTCTTCCAAGATACAGTACGGGACATCCTTAGGCGTAATCCAAGCCTGGTGGAGACGCTAAGAGTTGCCTTGACAACAACTCGTAGCCTGCTTGTTCTTTTTGTTAATTCAAGTATCAATAAGTTGGCGTACCTTGGAGAGTACTTCAGATCGTCCATCACAGGGAGTCAGTCACACCCTTCGGCCGAGCAAAACTCGAGGGCTTGCAATTTTGAAACAAGTGAGTTCCGGACCGACATACCGCAGAGAGAAATCAACGGCATACGGCATTTTGCAATTAGGGACTCGTGAGGCACCCGGAGTGAAAGTATCGCCTGTACGACTCAGTCCATTCAGATTTTGTCGTCGCTTCCTCCATGGAAATTCATTTATCAATCTTGCTCGGACCAAAGTTTGTGAGGTACATAACGAAGGCCTGAATTGACTATAACAGTGCTAATTGAAGGTAAACATGTCGATATCGTAAAAGAGGTCCTATCCGGAGGATGTTAATTTTCTGAAAAGATGTTCCGGTTGAAGGGTTGCTCTTACCTTCTACAGACTCATCACCTAGTCCAGTCAAACCTCCAAATGGAATAGCTTTTTACTACCGGCGCAGAATTTTCAAATCTTTTGGGAGGGGGTTCTACGTACGTAGAATGCCCCCCAGTGATGCCCACCAGTGCGTCGCTTCAGGCTTCAGGCTCTCGTCCATCTTCTCGACCGCATGTTCCGCTACTGTCCGATGCAGCGGCGTTAGAGGCCGTCGATAAGCAAGTATTCTGTCTCACCTTGACGATGACTGCGGGGCATGCAGTGACTCGATAGTTCGCATAATTTCGCTCTTACTGTCATCACTTGAGCCGAGCCGGAGACTGCCCAGGAATGATCATATCCACGACCTTGCGGCAGTAGGTTTCCCAGTCGGGCTCCGCAATAGATAACGGGCTTGTTAAATAGAGACTGGAAAAGGGTTAACAAAACGATCTTAGCTCAGGTTGGAAACACTTACGATTGCATCTCGAGAGCCGCGAGGACGAGGATACCTCTTGGATATTTTCCCCCAGAATCATCCACAATTATTTGCGCCGTTTCTTCTGCCACCTGTTGATTATTCAACGGCCAATAGAAACCTTGAAAATTGCAAACACCATCAAGTTTTACATGAAGCGAGGTCACCAGGGTAATTTCAGAGCAGATGTGGGGACGATTTGGGACGGCCAACAACAGATATATCGATTCAAGAGTGACCGGCGGAGTTCTTTCAAACCCTGCACGGGACACCTTTAGGGGGGATCCAAGAGTAGATGATCTCGTGAGTAGCATTCCTGGCAATCACTCGTCGCCGTACCCCTGTTTCTTCAAGCTGTTAAGCAAGGAAAGTCAAGTACCAAATGGACCACTGCACCTGCCACCGGGTAGTCTTGAAGATGATTGCTCAGAAATCTGCAAAGTGGTAGCAACACCAACAACGTTTCCCGCCAGTCCCGATTGGAGCAAACTGGACGAGCGAGAAGAGTCGAAAGGAGACCGTGATTAGTGAAACACGAGACTCACCAGTTCTTTCCCTTTCAAAGCTTCCGCATGTCCATCTCAAACCTGGCTAATAAGGCCTCTCTATCCTCACACCCCTCAAAGTTGTCCAAAATCTTCAGATCCATCTCTTTCTCTCCTTCTCTTATCGTCCACTCGGCGTCCTCCAACCCCGACAACGTTTTCGTCGGTTCCCATTCGAAACGCCACCAGGCGACCTCGTTGACTGCAGCCTCATCGATGGTTTGAATCCGAGCCCTGTTCCACCGCTGAACACAGGGAACCTGTGGAATTTCAACACGCTGCACCTAGATCTCGAAATTACACCACTTTCTACTCGAGCTCCGAACCGTCAAGTAGACTGGTCCGGTGCAGCTAACAAGTGAATGTAGCGAACGACGGACAATGATGGAGGGGGGACGGAATGAAAAAAAGCCAGCATCGAATTCGTTCGCGCTGGTGAAGATCCGTACTTGATGCATGGAGCACTCATTGATAACTCACCCTCGGGATGGAGTTGGTCCCAGTGTAAAATTTTGTGCGCGGACTTCCTCCTCGTCCTAATCGTAATTTGTTTGAGACTCGACCGGGGCCCAGGGCTCCACAAAGCCTTTTGGGAGCTCCAAATTGCTACGAGGTCCCTAAACTTGCAGCGAGTCAAGAACATCGAACTTACCTGTAAACTTGACCACTATACCCGGTTCGTCAAAGAGCATCCGAATCGCGCGTTGCTCAGACAGTCACGAGAGAAGAGAAAGCACCCTCGTGATATGGTTCAGTTTATCAGAATCAAGGCTCTCTGGAAGTGGCAAGTTTTCAACCTGCTTGAGATCCCGGTATGCCCGGATCAAGACCGTCAGTTCGCAAAGACACCCGGCGATGAACTCCATCCACAAGCCGGCCTCCGTAGCCTTGACGCGCCAGGGCGTTGTACAATCGCGTTCCTCGCTCCCTGAGTAGACCCCTATGATGAAGGATTTGGATTCATCGATGTTTGGAGGCCATTTCGACGCTTCCGAAAACTCGATTCGAGTCGTCAAACTCAGGAGAAGTTCGAGCAAGTCCACGAGAGATTCTGATCCCCAAAGCCACCCACTCGCCTTGAGACGTTCCGGAAGCTTGTGAAGTTCCCTGAAGAGAACCAAGGCATGGAATTTTGGGAATGTCAGCACCTTGACGTGGTTCCTAACAGCGTCAAATCCCAAAAGACAACCTGCAAGATACGAGCCAGAGCTTCAAGTCCACGATTTCCCAGCTCAATCTGATGGGCTGGCCTATGGTTAAGAAACGTCGTCAAATTTGCTTTGTTGAAGAAACCTATCAAACTGGAAACATGCCGTTCGAGTAAGTCAAGGTCTCGCCTTGGTTGTATAGCAACCACACGCCCTTTGGTGCGCCAGGCGGTCCGATCGTCGCAACCTGACGAAAAGTCACCCACGACGGCCACCGTTGAACGATCCGGAAGGCAGACGCTGGAAACAACAGACAGGTGTTGGAACAACTGGCCTTCTAGCATCCTGAAGGGTGGAACGGCCGGCCAGTAACTGGCGTGTTGTTTACCCACAGTCAGTACACAAGTCAGGTAGCGGATGTCCTCCACCAAATACTTCCGGTCTTGTGGGTTCTCCTGAAGCATAGCGTTAGTTCAGGACTTATGCCACTCTGGCTGGCTTACCATCTTGAATGTCAAAAGCAAACAAACTTCGTGCGAAGAAACAATTTCCTCCGCGTCTCACATGACTTATTTCGACCCTTGCATGAGGTGCAAAACGAAATTATTTAATGGCGACGACAAGTTCAACCTTCAATATTCAGGCCTGAAGACACTTCTGGAAGGATGCAGAACGACAACATTCAGAACGAAAGCGCGATATGGTGCTAGCAGGTCTAATCAAAGGCAGACATGTCGATATCGTAAAAGAAGTGCTACGCGGGCATTATGAGCTCTTTGAACGAACAGGCGGGTGTAAGGTCACTCTTACCTTGTACAAACTCATCACCTTGACTACCCAAGCCTCCAAATGGAATATCTTTTTACTACCAACACGCATCCTTACCTCCTGATAACAATCAGCATGGTGAATTGTCAAAGATCGAAAGGGGTCCACATACATAGAATGCTGCCCAATGCATCACTTCAGGCTTCAGGCTCTCGTCCACCTTCTCGACTACACGTTCCGCTACTGTCTGAAGTGGAAGCGTTAGAGAGGTAGCGACAAGCAAGCGTTCTGTTGTCTCACCTTGATGATGACCGTTGGGGGTATGCAGTGGCTCAGTAATTCGTATAATTTCGCTCTTACTGCCATCACTTGAGCCGGCGACTGCTCAGCAATGATCATATCCGCAACCTTGTGGCAGTAGGTTTCCCAGTCGGGTTTCGCGATAGATAACGGCCCTGTCAAATCAGGTCTGGAAAATGTCTTAACGAAATAATTCTAGCTCAAGTAAGCAGACCTTACGACTGCATTTTGAGGGCCTCGAGGACGAGGATAGCTTTTCGAAGGTTTCCCCCAGAGTCGTCCACAATCTTCTGCGCCGCTTCCTCTGGGAGATGGAAGCCAGCTCTTCGAGATACGTTGTTAAGCACAAGGGTCATCTGAGAGGGCTTTAGAGGTGTAGACTCGTAGGACAAGGTGGAGGAGCCTACCTCTTCCGTGCTTGGTGCGGCGACCCGCACCAGCAAACAACGACTTCGAATGGGGGCAATGAGGCGACTTGTGCTATTAGCGCAGAGGATGATTCGCATATTCGACATATATTTCTCCATAGTTCTTCGCAGGGCGGCTTGAGCATCCCGAGATAGCGAGTCCGCCTCGTTGATAATGACCACTGTGGAGGCGTCAGTGTCTAGCAACCCGGTCAAGAGACATAGCAGCCGCACCTTTGAATCGCTGCTTCGCGCTAATGTCCACCTGCTGTGTTTGTGCGATTTCTTTGATAATTTCTTGAATGACTAGTCGGTCGTAGTTACCTGCTTCACTGTGCGATCGTCCAGTTCACCTGATATAGGCAGATGGCACGGCACTTACCTGGGTGTGATTTCGATGTGGAAGTTGCTTTGAACAATGTTTATCTCCATCTTTCTTTTCGAAGGGGTCAGGAATATCCGTTGGTCGATTTTCAACTGTGAGGTGGTCAGAAAAACCACACCAAAATAAACACGCCAAGAACTCACCTTCTCTGCCCCTGGTCCGAACAGTTGCCTCAGCGTGCAAGTGATACGTGTCTTCTTTCCAGCGCCAGACGGTCCGTAGAATAGCATGTGGGGGAAGTCCCCTGATGCAGCCTATATCAGAGCTCAGAGTTTTGTTCGTACCTTGACAATCCGCTGAATCCTCTCACCAAGCTTTTCAGACGCTCTGAAAGCGATCTGTGGTAATTGAGCTCATCGAGGGTACGAGGTCTGTACTGTAGGGCGATGAGGCTTTAGTTTGCATTGAATTGAGCCTATTACACGTACCTGATCTACCCAGAGAGACATCTTGAAAGAGAGAGAACAACAGAGGACGGTGGTAGAAGTGGTCGCGGTCAAGAAATGTGTGACAGAAACGCGCTGGAAACGCGTGACATTGGATCACGCGTCTGCGACTCCACGTCGTCACGCGTCACGCAGGATCTTTGAATGGAGGATCCCTCGAGGCCCATGGACTTTGATGAGGTACGGACAACGCTATGTTCTCATGTCATTTTCGTTGATAATGCTAACGATGAGAGCAACGCAAATTTTCTCTTTCTACCCTTTCTGAGCCTTCCACATGAAGCCAAGTCTAGGCCCCGTCATTGTTCAGCACTATCTATTACGAAGTATCTCTGAATATGTATATGAATGATTTAAAGCTAACAAGGTATCGATAGAGCAGATCGCTCCGCGCAGCTCTTCGTGGAGCAGTGGCGCACGCGACCAAACTGAATGTGGTAACTGTGACCGNTTTGGGCACTTGTTGGGCGGCAATGAATAGACAATCGAGTGGTACGAGTTCGAACCACTGCTGAAACGATTATAACTATACATCTCCTCCTCGTCCACCATGGCCATAGGCAATTGTCGACACAGCGCAAAAGCAGTCACGGAGCAGCTCGCCACGATGTCTATGTGCTCCCCTTTATCGGTTACGGAATGTGTTGCCTGCTCGATGCATTCCGATTGAGGCATTATGGTGAGAGAGGTGGCGGTTGGAACCGAATAACCCAGTCCTCGGGTACGCCCAGTTTGGGGTATGAATATGTTTTTTTATATTGTTCTACATCTAAAGCAAATATCGAAAGCGCTGCGCGGAGCAATCTGGACCATCGATATCCCGTTAGCCGTACATAAGTGATGACCCGACCCATAGCAAAATGTAGAAGTTACGGCGGTGCATTAAGAAGCCTAATAGCAGGTCAACCAAGGCACAGGAGCGAGGCTAGACTGCCCATAAAATATATTGGTTCAAGAGTGACCAGTGGATGTCTGTCAAAACCTTGAATGGGACATCCTGCGGCGGAATCCAAGGGCAGGTCCGCGAGTCGTATTCCTGACAACTACTCTTTTCGCCTTGCCCTTGTTCCTTCAAGTTGCTCAGCAAGCAAAGTCAAGTATCAAAGATGGACATGGCCCACCGTACCTTGTACCGGGTAGTCATGAAGGTGCTCGTTCAGAGGAGCTACCAACTGGTAGCAGCACCAGCAGCAATTCCCGTCAGTCCCAGTTTGAGCGAGCCAGACAATAGAGAAGAGTCGATAGAATATTTTGGGTAGTGAAGCACCGGCTAACCGGTCCCTTCCCTCTCAAAATTTCGACCATGAGCACAGCCTGAACATGTCGGATGCTCCTGTCCTTCAAACCTGGCCAATGAAGCCTCTTCATCCTTGAACTCGGTGTCCGGCATCTTCGTGTCTTTACCATCCGCCTTACTCTTCCTCCAGCTCTGATGACAGCTTTCATCGGCTCCCAGTCGAGACGCCACCGGGCGAGCTCGACTACCTTCTCATCAATGGTTCGAATCCTCGCGCTCAGTTCCATTTCTGAACACAGGGAGGGTGTGGAGCTTCGACAAGCAGGCTACATCTGAATGTTGAAAAATGACCGTTGTCAAATCGAGCTTCGAAAAGTCAAAGTAGACTACACCGAAGCAGCTAGCAAGTGCATGTGGCTCAGCACGGATCGGTATGGAGGTGGAGAACGGTCCAACCAGGTATCGGCTAAGTTGCTAATGCTGGTGAAATTGTGGAGTGACATGAAGCCGATTTACAGTCACCATCGAGATGCAGTTGATTCCAGCGTAAAATTTGTTCATACTTCCTCCACCTCTAAATTGTAATTCGCTTGAAACTTGACTGGGCGCTCCGGCTCCATTAAGCCTTTTGAACGTTCCATGTGATGCAGGTTCATACGATCTCGCCTTGAGAAGCTTGGGAAATTCGCTGCAGAGAACCAAAGCATGGAATTTCGGGTGCGTCAAAACAAAGGGTATCCATGGTATTCATAGTCGGTGATTTATAGATTCAGCCCCAAGTCTTCTGCAATCAAGACGGCCGCTTTCGCTCCAATAGCTAAAGCGGTATTATAGGTGTTGGCCCCGACGTTCTCCGGGCAAATACTCATATCTGAATACAACTGAGGTGAGGCATAGTGGTAGGATCATCACTCAACGTACCTGCCACTTTGAGCTGCTTGGTGCCGTATACGTTGAGCCGACTATCAACGACCCCGCCTTTATCTCTAGGTTTCATGGCGCAGGTTCCCATCTTCCCAGTTGTGGTCGACGCCATTTAAAAAGAATAGAATATAATGCACAGTAAAACAGAACGTACCGAATGCCATGCGGTCGACACTATACCCAGGGAACCAGTTAATAATTAGTGAAGCTCATCATGAAAAAGAGAAAGAGACCATACCCCTGTTCCGATGAAACTCGTCTATAGCCGCGTCATCCTCCGCAGTGTACACCAGTTTCGGGGCATCGATACCAACAGGAGTGTTCACGGCCTTACTCGCTGCGTCGCTTCCAACAGGGAAAGTCGGGTGCCATTCAGGGAGTTCACCGCGGTACAACGGCATCCTTCTGGCTATTTCCCTCAGATGCTTGTAGAGCCACCGAAACTCGGCAACGTCCGCCTCTCTGGAGAAAAACATCAGCCTTTCATTTGAGGTCAATCAGCCTGAGAGAGGGACGGCTCACTCTTCGAGATAACCATGACGGAAGTTGAGTGGTGCGTATGGGTCAAGGGCGTCAGTTATATGAACGCTTCCAGTGGAGGCAGGATATGCCTGTGAGAAGAGAGGTATGCGTTAAATTAATGTACACGCCTTAAGAAAGGTCAGGAGAGGGTTACCCACCAAAGCATACAGTAATCCGAAATATTTCTCCGTAGCGTCGGGGAGCGTGGGTCGAGGAACAATCGACCGCAGCAATCTGAGCAAATTAATTCCAAATCTCGGTCCAATACGGAAAATTCAATGAACACCTACCCAGCCAGTGTTCCGGCAAACATGACAGGTTTCTCAGGGGATGACTCGAAGAAATCCTTCCATCGTTTCTCGAAAGCCGGACCCATCGTCTGTACATCCTCCAGCGAAGGCCTCAGCTTGCATCCTGCGTCTATGCCGCTTGATACGAAAGCCCTTCGGTCGATCATCACGATCCAGAAGATGAGGTATAAACATACTTGTGTGCTATCCATCCCTTTCCTGATTCTTTCCATTGCTGAACATCACCTGTTGAAATGAGGTGAAATGCGAACCCGGTTTAGAACGCCATACTAACTAACTTTGAAGTGCTTCTTCTGAGGCTGGGTGAAAGATGTGGGACATCGTTTCAGCCTCAGGGCTAGCCGCAAAATGGGTTAGGACCACGTCGTGATCTAGAATGAATCCGAGTGAGCTTGTTTCAATATGGATTGAGCGTATGGATTCCTTGAACTGACCCTTGTATTTTTCACCGACACCTGGCAAATCGACCAACTGGACAACGCCATTCTTGCTGAGGATATCCTCTCCCCCTATTCCAGAGCGTTCGAGAATCGCCGGAGAGCCGAAGGTGCCGGAAGACAAGACTACCAGTTTAGATGCGAACACTTGGCTTGAGGACTGAGCGTTCGCAGTCACATATTCTACTCCCACAGCCCGTGTATCCCTGTATGAGAAGCAGGATCAGAAATTCAAGACGGTCCAGAGGAGAAGGATATATAATGTTATCTATCACTCACTCAAATAGAACGCGTACCGCACGACTTTCGGCCAAAATGGTGAGGTTCTTGCTCTCTGGCTGGTTATAAACAAAGTAATGGGCTGTATCCGACCTTCGACCTGTCTTATCGTCGATGTATCTGAGTAGAGATTAGGTCATGTTCGCAACGTCGGGTACTCAAAGAGAATAGATCGCTCACTTCGCCCAAACCTGTCCCGCGGAACTTAGCAACAATTCTGGCTTGCAGTCAAAGCACGTACGCCGTATCCATTTCCAGTTTCGAAATTATTCCAATCCTCAGTTACAGGCCTTTCCTTGTCGTAAGTCCCAGCAACATCGAGAAACTGTTCCCCGACGTTGACGTTGTTGTCAGGAAAGGATATCTTGAGAGGGCCTTCCTTTCCGTGAGTGGAGTTGGAAGTGGGGAGAGTGTATGTCTCGATCTGCGAAGGAAAGCATCCTCTGGTGTCAGTCCAGACGATATTGGTTCAGATCACTTCATTCACCTTCTTCAGCAAAGGGATCAACTCTTTCGAGCCCCAACCGGGGTTCTCATGGACGACTTCCCATGTGTCATAGTCCGACGCAGAGGCTCGTGTGTATACCATAACTAGAGCACATTCAAGTTGTTAAGCCTTAAGTCAACTTGTAGAACAGGTATGGGCAGAGACACTTACAATTCACGCTTGACCCACCACCGAGAACTCGACCTGCGGGTACGACGATTTTTCGATTGGCGACGGCTTCGCTCGGTTGAGCGACATGCAATGTAAAGCTCTTGCTCAACTTGTTCGGGTTGAGCAAGTTGGCGACGTAGCGTGCGGGCTGGACATGGGTATCGACGTTCAGAGAGTGAGGCCCAGCTTCGAGGATCTGAGAAACATGAGGGAGTCGAGACCGATCAGTCAACATCGTGTTGCGCATTATATCTTTCAGCGTCGCTCACCAAGATCTTGAGATCGGAATTAGCAGCAGCAAGTCGACCAGCGGCCACACAGCCCGCTGCACCACCTGAGGAATGGAAAGTTATATAGAGAGGATGCTCGACATTCGACACTTACCACCGACAAAGATGATGTCGAACTCGGTACGTTCGCTCATTGGGGGCAGTTCGAGCTAGCGGGGGAGTAAAGAATAAACCCCTCGACCGGGCGCATTTAAAGCCAATCCAAGACCGAGGTCATTAGATCTATCGGTCTAGCTTTGCAATCTTAGCAATAGTAGAGAAGTCGTCAGGCCATCTAGCCTGAGATCTGGGGCTTCGCACTCCCCAAATCTTTGGAAATGGCGCTTGGCTGATTCAGCTACCCGTCGCTGGTAACGGATTCCCGGGTCTTGAGGGCCTGTTGATTCACGCCAGTCAATGTCAAAAGTCGACAAAAGGATCCTCGAGGGGCTGCAGTAAAACCCGGTGGGGGTTGGGCGGCTTTCAGGGTCCCTAGACAAGTGAGAACTCTCCTCCCGAACTTTCCAAAGTGATTGACCTCATGAAATGGGAAACGCAATGGGACTGTTGGTGGTAATGGCTGGGGTTGAGGGAAACACCGCGCACATCACAATGACTTCATTCTCTCAAGCGATCATCTTCTTTTCCCATTCATAAGCTTGGTACCGTGCCGATCTGGGCTTGGACTAGCTTCCCTCGTTCTCTATTGAAGATGACTCCATTGTTATCAGCTGCTTTCTAAGTGATTTATTTTGCAGACCTAGCTTATCACCAATCAGCGTAACTTCGACGCAGCACTGAGTAAGTTCAATAAAAGATAAAGTTAGAAGTAGATTACAAGGTAATGGTCTACATGAGGTCATTGGATCGTTCCTAGAGTCGTCCAAAACCTCATCATACATATTCGTATCACAGATTTAGCCCCAAGTCTTCTGCAATCAAGACGGCCGCTTTCGCTCCAATCGCTAAAGCGGTATTATAGGTATTAGCCCCGACGTTCTCCGGGCAAATACTCATATCTGGAATATAACCATGAGCTCAGGCATAGTGGTAGGATCATCACTCAACGTACCTGCCACTTTGAGTTGCTTGGTGCCGTATACATTGAGCCGACTATCAACAACCCCGCCTTTATCTCTAGGTTTCATGGCGCAGGTTCCCATCTTCCCAGTTGTGGTCGACGTCATTTAGAAAGACCGGATATAAAGCATGTAGCAGAACCTACCGAATGCCATCCGGTCGAGACTATGCCCAGAGAACAAGTTTATAATTAGCGACGCCCATCGTGAAAGAGAAAGAGACCATACCCCTATTCCGATGAAACTCGTCTATAGCCGCGTCATCCTCCGCAGTGTACACTAGTTTCGGTGCATCGATACCAACGGGAGTGTTCACAGCTTTACTCGCTGCATCGCTCCCAACAGGAAAAGTTGGATGCCATTCAGGGAGTTCACCGCGGTACAACGGCATCCTTCTGGCTATTTCCCTCAGATGCTTGTAGACCCACCGAAACTCGGCAACGTCCGCCTCTCTGGAGAAACGCTTAAGTCATTCATTCGAGGTCAATCAGTCCGAGGGATGACTCACTCTTCGAGATATCCATGATGGAAATTGAGTGGTGCATACGGGTCAAGGGCGTTGGTTATATGAACGCTTCCAGTGGAAGCAGGATATGTCTATAAGCAGGGAGTGATGCATTTAATTAGTGCACACGCCTTTAGAAATGGCAGGAAAGGGTCACCCACCAAACCATACTGTACTCCGAAATATTTCTCCGTAGCGTCGGGGAGCGTGGGTCGAGGAACGATCGAACGCAGCAATCTGAGCAAATTAATTCCAAATCTCGGTCCAATAGGGAAAATCTAATATAAACCTACCCAGCAAACTTTCCAGCAAACACCACAGGTTTGTCCGGCAAGGACTCGAAGAAGTCCTTCCATCGTTTCTCGAAGGCCGGACCCATCGTCTGGACATCCTCCAGCGAAGGCCTCAGCTTGCATCCTGCGTCTATGCCGCTTGGGACGGAAGCTCTTCCGTCGATCATCACGATACAGGAGATGAAGTATAAACATACTTGTGTGCCATCCACCCCTTTCCTGATTCTTTCCATTGCTGAACATCACCTGTTGAAATGAGGCGAATTAAAATCTGTTTTGGAACCTCAAACTAACTTACTTTGAAGTGCTTCTTCTGAGGTTGCATGAAAGATGTGGGACATCGTTTCAGCCTCAGGGCTAGCCGCAAAATGGGTTGGAACCACGTCGTGATCTAAAATGAATCCGAGTGAGCTTCTTTCGACCTGGATTGAGCATATGAAATCCTTGAACTAACCCTTGTATTCTTCACCGACGCCTGGGAGATCGATCAACTGGACAACCCCATTCTTGCTGAGGACGTCCTTTCCCCCTATTCCAGACCGTTCGAGGATCGCGGAAGAGCCGAAGGTGCCGGAAGACAAGACTACCAGTTTAGATGCGTAAACGCGGCTCGGGGACTGAGCATTCGCAGTCACATATTCAACTCCCACAGCCCGTGTATCCCTGTATGAGAAGGAAGATTAGAAATTCAAACCAGTTTAAAGGAGAAGGATAGTCCTTTGACTCACTCGAACAGAACGCGTATCGCACGACTTTCTGCTAAAACGGTGAGRTTCTTATTCCCTGGCTGGCTGTAAACGAAGTGGTGGGCTGTATCCGACCTTTGGCCTGTCTTATCGTCGATGTATCTGAGTAGAAATTAGGTCATGTTCGCGACGTCGAGGACTCAATGAGGAAAATGCATCGCGCTCACTTCGCCCAAATCTGTCCCCGCGGAGCTCAGCAACAATTTTGGCTTGTCGTTAGAGGACATACCCCGTATCCATTTCCAGTTTCGAAATTGTTCCAATCATCAGTTACCCTTCTTTCCTTGTCATAACTTCCAGCAACATCGAGAAACTGTTGCCCGACGTTGATGTTGTTGTCAGGGAAGGATATCTTGAGAGGGCCCTCCTTTCCATGAGTGGAGTTGGAAGTGGGCAGAGTGTATGTCTCGATCTGTGGAGGAGAATGGGGGATCCTCTGGTGTCAGTCTAGACGATATTGGCTAAATCATTTAATTCACCTCCTTCAGCAAAGGGATTAACTCCTTCGAGCCCCAACCGGGGTTCTCATGGACGACTTCCCATGTGTCATAATCCGACGCAGAGGCTCGTGTGTATACCATAACTAGAGCACATTCAAATTATTGAGCCTTAAGTCGACTCGTAGAATAGGTATGGGCAGAGAAACTTACAATTCACACTTGACCCACCACCGAGAACTCGACTTGCAGCCACGATAACCTTTCGATTGGCAACGGCCTCGCTCGGTTGAGCGACATGCAATGTAAAGCTCTTGCTCAACTTGTTCGGGCTGAGGAAGTTGGCGACATAGCGTGCGGGCTGGACATGCGTATCGACGTCCAGAGAGTGAGGCCCAGCTTCGAGAATCTGAGAAACAGAAGGTGCCCAGACCGAACTGAGTCAACATTTTGTTGTGCACATCTTCCAGTGCCGCTCACCAAGATCTTGAGATTGGCATTAGCAGCAGCAAGTCGACCAGCAGTCACACAGCCCGCTGCACCACCTGAGAAATGAGAAGTTAGATAGATAGTCTGCCCGACTTCGGCACTTACCACCGACAAAGATGATGTCGAACTCCGCGGCCGTACGTTCGCTCATTGGAGGCAGTTCGAGTTGGCGAGGGAGTAAAGAATTAGCGCTTAGCCCCGAGACCGGCCCCGCATTTAAAGCCAATCCAAGACTGAGGTTATAAGATCTATCAGTCTAGTCAGTCTAGCTTTGTAATAGTCAAGAAATCGTTCGCACATCCAGATCTGGGGGCTCACNAAATTTTGGAGATAGCGCCTGGCTGATTCAGCTACCTGCCGTTGGTGACGTATTCCCGGGTCCTGGAAGCCTATTAATTCGCGCCAGTCAATGTTAAAAAGATCCTCGAGGGGCTGCAATGACCCCACGATGGGGGTTGGGCGGATCCCAGGGTTCCTAAAGAGAATTGGAGCTCGTTCGAGCTCTCCAAGTGGTCAACCCCAAGAAGTGGAAAAGGTAACGGGGCCGCTGGTGTCGGTGGCTGGAGTATCACAATGTCTTCCATTCCCTCAGATGATCACCCTGTTTTTCACAAGCTGGTGCCCATCTGGGCTTGTACTAGCTTCCCTCGTTCTCTATTGAAGACGGCTTCGTTGCTATCAATTGCCTTCGAAGTGATTTGGCTTGCAAACCTTATCATCAATCAGCCGACCCTCGACGCAGCACTAGGTGAGTTCAATAAAAGATAAAGTTAGAAGTAGATTACAAGGTATGGACTACATGAAGTCATTGGGATCGTTCCCAAAGTCGTCCAGAGCCTCGTCATACATATTCGTATCGTGCCTGGGGAAACAAGGCATCAGCTCCAAATCTCATGATGACTGACAAAAATTGGACACACCCTTTGCCTGACACCTTTGACCCGCCGAGAATCGGCTTCGCTACCTTTTTCTTCTTCCCGCTAGCCTTGTCCTTCTGTTCTTTCTGCTTCTCGTTTGACAAGGTCGTGAGATTGCTTGCCACTTTCCGCACTTCTACATCCTTGAGAGGCTGAGAAATGTCGCGAGCAAGCTGTTCAACGAAAGATGCATAGAGTGGCTTGCTCTGGTGTCGTTTGATGATGTACTCGAAGATCTGTGACGAAAGCTTCTGGAAGTCCTCTTTAGTTCGAGGCTGGGCAGAGATGAGCGCATCGAGCTCGGCGTTTTTGGATCCTGGGACAATGACGATTAGATTAGATGCGCATGACTTGAAAAGAAAAAAGAGGTAGCGCACCACCGAGGCCTGCTGCGCCGAACAGCTCTGCAGCATTGCTGAGATCTGAGTTAAGCTCGCGCTCCTTGTCTTTCAGGGCCTTTGCTCGAGGGTCCAGGACGTCATCCGAGTCGTATTCATCGCCCTCCTCTGCCCTCTGAGCCTTCTCCGCCTCTTTCTCTGCGAGTTTGGCCTTGAGGGTGCCCTTCTTCTTTGGTGGTGCGACGACGGGCTTCGCCTCTTCTTCTGACTCCTCGCTCGATTCCTCCCAGTCGCTCTGGAGAGAGAGAGGCAGCGGATGGAGGCATAAGAGGTCTGGAATGCCATGAATGGACGGCTGGTCAACGCACCACTGGGGCCTCTTCCTCCTCGTCTTCCCCATCCCATTTCGATTTCGCTGGTTTCTTCACAGGGGGAGCGGCCTTCGTGGGTGCGGTAGTCTTTCCCTTTGCACCGGGCTCACTATCTGAATCTTCTATTGGCCAGTAAAAAGTCGCATTTCAGCCTAAAATGCTCGAAAGACCCGCGTAGACAGCACTCACCCCAATCGGACATCGTCGACGACTAAATTATGCTAAACCAAGCTGCATAAAGTGGTCAAGAACAAGGAATAGCGTTCAGACTGAAGACAGGGCCTACATTTTGTTATCAGTTCAGATACAAGAGCCGATCTTTTGAATGATCAGACGCGTCTCCGCTGCTCGGCAATTTCCGACTGCGGCCCACTCGACGTCGACGACGATGGCAAGGTATGTTCACCGCATATATGCTGGGTGTCGTTACTGAATAAATCGCCAGCCCCTCAAAGCTGCTGAAATTGGCGCTTCCCTTGGTCAGAACCCATGGATTTTCGCGCGAAGCCTTAGCACGCAGCGTTCTCGAACTACCGCCCGCAGAAGCCCATTCAGAACCTCTATCGGAAACGGCGGTGTCGAGCTTGTTTGGAGAGGGAGATAATGCAAGAAGGACGTTGGTGAATGCGTGGCTAACGGAGGGACTCCGGCATATGCAGTCAGCGGAGGAGAAAGCGCCAGGAACACGACCAACGTTGAAGGAGGTGCTGAGGACCCGGCTGGAGTACAACGAGCCTGTTCTGGCACATTTGCCAGAGGTGCGTTGCTATATGCTCTCGCTCTTCCCAAATTGACATCCTCCTCTAGGCATTCGCTCTCCTGGCCACCCCAACAGACACTTTCCATGTTCTCGATCCTCGCCCTGCACTCCGACATGCTGGCCGAATAGCTGACGAGGCCTGCTTTTCCATTGGGGACCAGTCGCTACAGGTATGTGCATACCTTGGCCCCAGACACACTGCTAATCGCTAACGCTATGACAGCTCTCATGGTACTCCAAACGCATTTCGGTTGCATCCGTATATACTGCTGCAGAACTCCACCAGCTCACGTCCCCAAACACGGCGTACACATTTCTTGATACCCTACTGGAGAAATCTGCAACCGTGTCCAATTCTCTGGACGAAGTATCCCTATTCTCATCGTACATCTTCAAGAGCTGGAGAGGAATCATAAAGAGTTCCGGAATACTGTAGAGTCCTCGGTTCCTATTGCATATATTAATCTGGTTCAACTCAAAACAGCTCTGGGAGGCGTTCCACATGTGCCCTGTGAACGAGGGTCAGATGTCGACAGAAGGACCTCTTAGATGGTACTCACTTGTGTTTCGTGATAGCCTCCTTTGCAATCAGCCACCTCAAATACGACGGCCCAACACCATGGAGATTTTCAGTCACCTTAGTTACCTTCTTCCCGTCCCCAGCACCTGAATCCACCTCCTCCATCGTGCGCAGGCGCCAAATTGTGATTCCCAGGCCGCCGACGACTTCTGATTCGTACAGAGAATACACTGGTCCCCCAGAGGAGAAGGCTTCTTCTGGAGGGTTAACCCAAGTGAACGTTCCCCGGACTTTGACCTTGGTCTTGATCAAGCCAAATAGAACTGGAATCGTTTCCTCGAGAAGGAAATGCAATCTCTTCGCCACCGAAGTCGACGACTCCGACTCGACTGCCGCGTCCTTTCGCAGGAAACTGGATTCCTTGAAGGCTTTCTCTTGGTCGAGTTCAACAGCGTCTGTTTCTCCAAGGTCAATTGCGGTGCACAGTGTAGAAAGCCGGCACACGTCCTCGTGTGCTAATGGTGTTCCGAGCTTCTCAAAGACGGATGCTAGTGGGCTGTCGATAATGGCGGAATTCGTTGCGGAAAAGTTGGGAGTGAAAGGTAAGAACGAGGTGTCCATGGTTTTCTGGCAATGTGGTTGAAAGCAAGATGATTTATATTACTTGCAGGCATGCTCGCAAACTTGGTTACCAGCGGCACCCCGGATCACCCGGATCGGACAACATTAATTTTGCTCGGGAAGCGATCTGCAACCCTGCAAGGGGTTCTCTCGGTTTGTCAAAGGTCCATTGTTGACTAGAGTATGCCCCGCTCGACTCAAGGTGAACAGCTGGTGAAGGAAGCTCATCACCCTTGCGCATTAACGGCGGCGGTGGATTTTCGCTACCGATCTTGGACCGTGACATTTGCTCCCATTCGAAGCATCAATGAAAAGTATCTATAGCAGGTTTGAGAACAAGTACCAACTTTGGATGCAATTACATATGACTGAATCTTATTCTTCCCATCTTTAAAATGACATGATTCTGGGGAATGGTTCCACCCCTTCCCTCTTCTTTCCCCGCTACTCTAACCATGGATCATCCGGGCGAAACCTACGATATCATATTTGTTGGTGGTAAGTTGTGTTGCGGTGATATGCACTGCTCGTCCGCCCACGCTTACCAGCCGTCTAACCTCTATTCGTTCGTGCATTCTAGGTGGTGCTGCAGGCTGTGTGGCTGCTGGACAACTCGCTGCCGCCAACCCTGGTTTGAAAGTGCTGGTAAGGCTCACGAGTTCCTGTGATCCAGGTCAATATTATCAGAGTTGCTGACCAGCTGAGCCCTTTGTCTAGATACTTGAAGCAGGGCCCCACTCGTTGAACGTCGACACTCATGTCCAGCCCGTGCGATACCTCGCGAACTTGTTTAACGCGAACAAGTTGCGCAAGAGTTTCACGCTGCATGTTGCTCAACCCAGTGAGGCTGTAGCCAATCGAAAGATTGTTGTCCCATCTGGAAGAGTTCTTGGTGGAGGCTCCAGCGTCAATTGTTCGTTTGTTGTTTACTTCTCTCGAGGCGGACCGAGTGCTGATGGCGGATACAGTCATGGTGTACACCAGAGCTTCTGCGTCTGATTATGACACCTGGGAGGAAGTCCATGAGAACCCTGGCTGGGGCTCAAAAGACTTGATCCCTTTGCTGAAGCAGGTATGTTAATACCGAAATAGTGAACGATTTTTTGTAAGAACTTGCTTATTTTCGTCTGCAGGTTGAGACGTACACTGTTCCCACTTCCAATTCGACTCACGGAACGGACGGTCCGATCAGGATATCGTACCCCACGGACAGCTTGAACGTTGCGCAACAGTTCCTCGAGGTCGTCGCAAAGTATGATAAAGATAGGCCAGTGACGGATGACTGGAACGATTTCAAGACTGGGGATGCATACGGTGTAAGCTCGTTCTTCAATGCAAGACGATGTATGTTTCGCTGACACCGGTTCGCTGCAGATATGGCCCAAGTAAGTCAACTTTGTCAGCGACCCCAGTCTTTCTTTTCACCCTGAATTTTGTCCTAGATATATCGACGACAAGACTGGAAGAAGGTCCGATACAGCTCATCACTTCATCTATAACCAAGCTGAGAACAAGAACCTTACCGTTCTGACGGAGAGTCGTGGTGTACGAGTTGTATTCGAGTGCGTTCTTTTTCTCTCTACTAGTACTTGCGCTTTTTACTTCAGTAGCTCACATATATACACATTATAGGGGCACTCGAGCCGTTGGCGTGGAATTCATCGCCGGAGATGCGAACTCTCCAAGCCACGCCTTTGCATCAAAGCTCGTTGTGCTGTCCGCAGGTTCCTTTGGATCACCTGCCATCCTCGAAAGGTCGGGTATAGGCGCACAGGATGTCTTGCATAAGAATGGTATTACCCATTTAGTCGACTTACCCGGGGTCGGCGAGAGATACAATGGTCAGTTGTCTGCCTGTACCGCGCCACAGTAGCTGATAACACTATTGCTCTGTAGACCATAATATTGCGCTCACCCATTACGCTGTTAGCCCTGAAGCCGACTCGGTTGATGCGGCCGTTCACGGTCCAGAAGACGCACTTTCACGTATGATACCTTTCCTTTATGCTTCTTAGCGCCATGGACACTGACTGGCCTCGAGCTCACATTGTGCAATGGAAGGAGACCGGGAAAGGTTGGATGGCCCGAAAGTAAGCATTGCCCACGCACTCGGCCTGATACTGACTACAATTTCATGTTGATTGTTATAGTGGTGTAGATGCCGCGTTCAAAATGAGGCCTACCGCTGAGGAATTGAAGACAATGGGACCTGCATTCGAGAAACGCTGGAAAGACTTTTTTGAAGCGTTTCCTGACAAACCTGTAATGCTTGGAGCGCCGATGGCTGCGTACGTTTTCCTCATTACCGTATCTTCTTTGGGCATTGATCAATGAGGTAGATTTATGGGCCCCGCTTTGCCTGACCCGAGCAAAAAGTATCTCTGCTCGTCGTATTACCTGGTAATTGGTCCTTCCATTTATCTCTGGCGAACACTCACCTCTAGCTGGCTGAAAGGCTTATCCAGCTTCTACTGGGAGCGTTCATATCGCTCACGGCCTCGACCCATACGGCCCACTCAACTTCATCCATAGCTATCTTGATGAGTACGGTTGGCTCTTAGTCTCCGAACCCAGACCACTGAAAATTTTCTTATTCAATTAGTGAGGCCGATGTAGCCGTGTTCAGATGGATGTACAAGCACCTCAGGGAAATCGCTAGAAGGATGCCATTCTACCGTGGAGAGATTTTAGATTGCCATCCGGCTTTCCCGGCCGGGAGTGGTGCGACGTGCAAACCTGAGAACGACCCTGTTGATATCGATGCTCCCAAGCTGGTTTATACGGTCGAGGATGATGTTGCTATTGACGATTTTCATCGACGAACGAGTACGTCTGCTCTCCTTGTTCACGAAGGCATGATTTATTGACTTGGCTTTGCTTAGTTGCAACCGCATGGCACGCGGTATGTTGTCCGAGTTCTTGCGATTTTATTTTGCCCCCAATTGACAGTTAATTTGCTAGTTGGGAACCTGCGCTATGAAGCCTAGAGACAAAGGTGGTGTTGTGGATAGCCGGCTCAACGTATACGGAACTACACAGCTGAAAATTGCAGGTACGTCAAAGTTTGCTGCATCGTGTATTCTGAAATATGACTAACACAATTTGTAGACCTCAGCATCTGCCCAGAGAATGTTGGCGCGAACACGTACAATACGGCTTTGGCGGTTGGCGCGAAAGCAGCTATACTCATTGCTGAAGATTTGGGTTTGAACCTCAGGAATTCGAAGTGCTCCTTGTAGCTGTTACCGTTTTCTCCATTGGATCAGACATTTTCGGTTGTAACTTGAATCGATCGCACGGAATGAATCCCTCCTAAAATTCTGAATCAATTGCATTATAATTATGTAAAGGCTCCGGCTCCGAGACCAAAGCTCAAGAGCAGCAGCGTTAGGTCTTCCCCCCGATACACAACCTCGCTACTTAACACCCAACTTCCATCCCAAATGTCGTTTTCTCAGTCAAACGAGGTCAAACCATGGCGGAGGAACAGAGAGTATCGAACACTCTCAGATGGCCGAATGTTCTCTCGCAAGATTGACCCCAAGACCGATACTCCAGGGCAATGGGAAGAAATCTCCCCTCCAGCCCCTGAGGAGGAGCCCAAAAAACAACTCTACCTCATCCTGGAGGACCAACTGCCAGGGGAGCCTCGCCACTGGTCTCTCTTCGCCTGCATTGGCGAAACGGCGGCCTCAAAGGGGAAGCGGTGGCAGGTCACCGGAGACGCTACGTTTATGCACTACCAGCATGACGATGACGTCGCTGTATTCGCGGCTCCGGTGGGCAAGACGTATTACACGCTGAACAACGATCTGAGCGAAGATCAGGAGAAGGAGGTCGAAGAAGCTGTCGAAAAAGAATTGCCGCCAAGTGCCCCGGATCGGGCCTCTGTCAAGGAACATTGTCAGGGTTGGACGATCCGCGTTCTTCGACGTCTCGAGCGCGGAGGCGTTGTGAAGAAGGAAACTGTGGATTGGATTGAGCGAGATCTCAAGGAGCCAATCGTAAGCCCGAAGGAAAGATTAGAAAAGGTGCAGGAGGCCGTTTGCTAGTGGTTTTAGCTTGTCGCATTTTGTGACGCTGGCCTATCGCCTTTGGCAGTGTTGAACAGACGTACATAGAGATAGTCAGAAAAGAGAAAGGACTACGAGGACTGAATGCAGTATACTATGTATTACGTACCTCTCGCTGTTCCTTCCAATTCATTCAGTTCCTTCGGAGGCCCGCAGGGAGAGAGGACTATGGACACTTTTGAGGAGTGATCAGTAAAGTCCTATAAGTAAGCAGGCATCTGTAATACTAGCTTTATACATTACGATTAACCAAACGACGCAAAGAAAACACTGTACATTGTCCAATTGTTACAACGGCCCAAGACATGATATATATAACTAATATTAAGGCCAAAAGAACCGGAGGGAAAGGATTATAGTAGGTGAAAGGTAAATGGGTATTAGTAAAGGAGTNGGCGATCACAAAAGAAGAGACAAGATGTCTAACGAACATAACATGAAAGGATGGTGAATGAGAAAGATATGAAACGAAGGATTCTGGCTCGAAGTCGCTACCCAGTTCTCGAAGTCTTCTGCTTGCCCTTCGTTCCGTTGACTTGTGGACTGTCTCTATCATCCTCCCCTTCGCCTTCACCTTCACTTTCCTCGCCCTCTTCTTCCTCTTCGCCGCCAAACTTCCCTTCCCCACCTTTCCATTCCCGCTCCCAAGCTGGCTCTGGTGACAACGGCGTGAGACTCGGATGCCCTGGGGGCAAGGCTGACCGTGCTTTCTGTAGCCGCGCCAGGAGGTTTGCACGCTCAGACAAGAGTTCGTTGACATAGTCTATCGCTATAAGAAGGGTCAGCCGACGTTCAAATGAATGGGTTTACGCGACATACTTTTCGATAGCACCACATTTTCACTCCGGGGACCCGCCCGTCCATCGAGTTTATCTTTTGCACCCGATCCGCTTCCACCTTCGTCCCCCTCCTTCTTTTTTGCAGCCCTCTTCTTACCCGACGCTTTACCCTTGGGCCCACCATTTGCTAACCCAGCGGCAGCCAACGCGGCCGCCCGCTGCATTTCCTCTTCCTCTTCCCGGATCGCCTCTCTCAAGGCGGGAACGGTCTCGCATAGCGCTTCGTACCCTCTCCGGATGTTCGCTCTCCTCTTCTGCTCCGACTGGATGTGGTTGGCTTTCTTCTGTGAGGGTGAAAGCAACGCGGGCTTGGCAGTTCCTTGGCTTGGGCGAGGGGACTGCGAGGACCGGCGTTGTCGAACCGGTGGTGGATTTGTTGAAGCTGGTATCCGGACAGAGTTGGATCTTATGGCACGCTTCGCTGCGGGTGCCGTCGACGATATTGAGGGTTGGTGGGTCGACGGATGTGGTTGCTGCTGCTGTTGCTGGGAGTGCTGTTGGGGGAACGAAAACATATCTGTGGGTGCTGTGGGGCTGTTCATGTGGTTCAGATTGAGCGACGGCTGCTGGAGGGGATGGGGATGGGGATGGGGATATTGTTGCTGCTGCTGGAAAGGGACATTCAACCCCTTCGGATTCAAAAACGGGAATGGCTCGTGTGCGGACGAGTACGAGTGTTGCCGGTGCAGAGGCTGGGTCAGCAAGGGCTGGGTTTGTTGGTGGTGCTGAATCTGATGGTCATACATTAGTGGTTGCTGCTGGTGCTGGTGTTGATTTGGCGGCATCATAGACGTGTCTGACCAGCCGACAGCATCCAGCGACATTAGATCCTTGGTAGCCTTTGCTAACGACTCGTTTTCTGGTGCTGGGGCCAGGGAGTTGAGGATAATGTCGTGATCGTCCCGGTTCGCTGAGCTGGGGTCAAACTGCGAAGCGTATGCAGCCCAGTCGCTCGGAGGATGCGAGGTATCGACCGCAGCCAAAAAGGACTGGAATGCGAGCGATTCCGTGGGCGTCAAAAGGGTCTCCATCGTACCCGATAGTCCCGTATCCGTAGAATGTTACGCTCTGAGAGCAGAAATAGAACGCAAGGAGTGCGTAGGAGAGAAACCTAGAAACTTGGTGAGCATTGGCGCTTGAAATTAGTGATATACGGACTACAAGATTAATATCCGCCAAACTCAGAACTTGCTCGGGGAGATTGGCATGTGAAATGGGAGGAAGGATGGTCTGATGTGGCTGTGTGTTCCTTTCTTCCTGACTACTCTTCTCACGCCCCGATTAGGATGTCCTACTGCGCTCTTGAAAATGACCGACGGACTACGTTGGTGCGACCTTGGGGGTCCAGGAAGAAGGTAGAGAACTAGGAGGTGGATCAGTCGGTACCTGTCACATATTTCTATCCTTCTGCTATGTGAAAGCTGAAACCCCTTTTGTCTCTTCAAAAGGGTCTTTGTGATGAACTGCCAGGACCAGTTCACCCGAGAATCGTTCCTCAAGGTCTTGAAAGGAGCCGAGTCGTAGCTACCACCCTGGGACCACATGGCAAAGCAATCCGTGACCCTTGTAATGGAAATGCGAGTGGTGTGGCGTGCACCACGGAAACCTAGTTAACGCCGAAATTCGTTGCCACTGGTTTATGTCGAAATTGTCGAAGATCCGCCCCTGAGCAGAAGAAGGCTTGACGACGGCGCAGTGCCCTAAAGAACCTGCTCTGGCAATTAACCCTCTCACCCGCGAACTCCAAGTCATCTCTTTGCCCAAACCCTCCCGTTGGCCTTCCAGTAACCCTCCTCAAGTAAGTGTTGCGACTACTCGTTATTCCAGGTGGATCATAACACCGGAAATAGATCGAGCAACCCTAATCCAATGCGTCCGCTCGCACTCCCTCGTTCCCCAAGCTGTGCTGCTCCATGCTTCTTAGAAAGTGCGTTATATATTGATTTTTTGAAGTGAATTCCTGATATACCGGTTCGTCCGCATCGATACCCTCACGATTCTCTCGGTTTCTCATGACGTTCACCACAGAAAAGGGTTCTGCCAAACCTGGGGTTATTTTCATTGGCGGCTACAGGATCTTCCAGCATTATATGTAACGGTACCGTCTTACTCCACCCTTCTTTCCTACTTCTGATGAACTGTAACGAACCCGATGACCTCTGACCTCCTGGGAAATACTGTTTCCTTAGTACGGCGGTCATACGGCCTTTCAGATCTGTGCGTCTCAAGCCCTTTCAATTTGGCGAAAGTGGCTAATCGATACACTCGATTTCTTGATATGGCCCGACAAACCTCTAGGCGCCTCTCATGTGTACGGAAGGCTCTTTGGAATGCGGGAGCTCGTGCTAGTTCGCCTGTTTTTGCAATGGCTACCTGGCATACGGAAGCAAACYRCTTGTTCTTCACCCCTGGCATCTAACGCCGCTCCATGGCTAGGTGRCAACYGCACGCCCCGCTCTATTATAAGAGCAAGGCTGAAGTAGGGTCTGGACGTTCTGTACTTTCTGACCTTTTGTACATGCTGCGCTTCCTAATCGGGTCAATGATGCTTCTTGAGCCATTGCTGGAACAAGGCTGGGACCTATTGTCGGGCATTTGCCGACGGTAGTGGGGCCAAGAACAAGGCCGTACTAGCGTAGGCGCCTGTGGGTGGAGCGTCACGTTGGCCGATTCTAGTTGACTGTTGCTAGGTTCCGCGTTGTCCTGTATGTCCAATATTCAGTTCGATCTTTTATTCAAATCCGTGTCATCTTTTCACCTTTAAATGGGCTCTACTTACTAACTTCTGGGATCTGCCGGCCTACCCTTGTCTACCATGGACGGAAATGAGATGTTAGGCTATGGACCAAATCAGTCACCATGAGGTGGGGAAGAATGTTTTATTCCCCTGCAGGCCGACGAAAATGCCGCATCATCGCCTGTTTTGGATCAAGGTCAACTTGACCTATATAGGCTGGCGTAAAACTTGTCATGAAAAACAAGGCAGACACCCACTAACCACCCACTTTAGACCCCCTCTCCTCTCGTCTCCTTCCCCCTCTCTGGTTAGCTCAATTGCACGACATGGCTAGGATCTTCACCTTCATCGTTTCATTGATTGCATTCTATTTCGCCGTCGTCCCGGTTCTCGCTGAGGCACCTGCAGCGTGCGCAGCCTCATGCAAGGCGGTTGATCGCATCCAAGTATGCTCCGTTATGCATCGTGGTTTTGGGCACCCACTAACCGATCTACTAGGAATGTCGAAGCGATGATATCGACTGCACATGCGCGCCTCAGATCATCTCGGACGCTACGGATTGCGTCAAGTGTTTGACTGACGCTGGTGTCGATACTTCCACTGTTACCGGATACGGGCTCATCGCAGGTATGCTTCGGTTTGTGTCTTCTTGTACACGATCAGCTAACCAGGGAAATGTGTTTTCTTCGTGCTTTAGGACTCGGAAATCTTTGCAAAGACTTCAATGTCCCTGTTACTGCGGCGTCCAGTGATACCACGACAGGTGGTCCAGCTGCCAATGCAGCACACTCATCTGCCGTCACTCATGGGCTGAGCTTTGGCGTCTTGGGCTGTGCTCTGCTCTATTCCTTCGTGGCCATCTACGTCCAATTTTGATCGTTTTTGGCCCTTCGCTATTAATTTTTCATGAATGCCGTTTGATGAGGAAACCACATACCCAATCACGATTCTCTATCTCGTTCTTTTACTAGTATGTACATTGTAATATCCGTTTCATCTGTAGCATAGTTATGAGCTCCGATTTGTAGAACTAGCCGGTTTCTAGCCATGTAGCCTTAGTGTCAACGTCCCAGTCTTGATTTTGTCAATACACCCTATTTCTATTGAAATGCACCTACACTGCACTGCACACCCTGCTTGACTTGAACACGAGTTGGAATTTGTCGACGGTGTACACAAGGAATTGCAGCTCAGCGTGTTGATATTTCCGTGAATCACGAAGCCTGTGGGTCAAATATCTCGACGCTGCGCTCTTGCCGGCATGATATGGGCGCGGGCGCTCACCGCTAACACGCGAAATGACATATAGAGTGCTTTGCGAAACATGAGCACCAACGAAAAAGGTCGTAAGCGGTGACTGTGGCTCAGGGTCACTACGGCATATTTGAACGTCCGACCATGCTGTCGCCGGATTGTTTACCTCAAGGCCCACCGAGGCAAAGTATAAAATTCGTGCGGGTGACGGCAGGAGTGTTCTCGACGTGATTCATCTCTTTCACTTACGACTCCCCTCTTCTGCCCAGCTTCCCTGCTAGACTTCTGCATTCTTACTACCCGTTCAAATTTTGAAGATGGTCAAGCTCACAATCCTCGCTGTCTCCATGGCCTCTATCCTTTTCGCGTCAGCGCCCGTGTTGGCTCAGACCCCCCAGCAATGTGTAACACCTTGCCAGGTTATCAGTGCGATCGAGGTCAGTAGTATCAATGAGCTTGGGCTACCAGGTTGGATGGTCAACACTGACTCCGCACCCGCCTCGTTCTAGGCTTGCCCGGATGCGGACACATCTTGTGTCTGCAGTCCTCAGCTCCTCGAGGACGCCGAAGCATGCAGGAAGTGTGTGACAGATGCCAAAGTCGAAACCTCGTCGGTACCTGGTTACAACGAGATTCTGAGGAGTACGTTCAACGTTCAGCATTTTCATTCCGGGCACCGTTCCGTCCTTCATCCGGCTATCTGACTCCTAACGCGTTTTTGTCTCTAGATCACCACTCGACGGTCTGCAGGGAGTTCATTACCACCACGTCGACTACCGCCTCCGCCACCAGCACGGCCCCCACGTCCTCTTCAACTTCAAATCCCGCGAATAACGGTGCCTCGACGCTCAAATTGAGCGCTGGCGCAATTGTCTCCGTGGCCGGTCTGGCCCTCGGCGCACTGCTGTAAAGGTCGTGTGCAGGTTGAACAGGGACTCTCCACCCTGTTATATAGATTAGACGGACTTTTAGCCTTGCATAGAACAATTCGTAGATGACTCTGTCCTGCTAATGTGATCACGATATTGATGACTTCGAACTAATTACAAGTTCTATGGACAAATTGAACTTACTCGGACTCAGTGTTCCCAATTACTTTGTCATATTATCCTGCCTTGATCCTGCCTTGAAATTTTATAATTCGGGACTTTTAATATATGCACCGGCTACAGACATATATCGCGTCGCCTCGGGGCCGTTTCAAACACACTACGATGGATATGGGAAGGTCCGAAGCCAGGGATCTTCCGCTCATTGTCAGTCTTTGTCCATCAAGCGCCCGACTTCCGACGAAGCCGACTCCGGGCGCCCGGCTCTCATCAAATGAGCGCCCACAACTCCGAGATCATGATGATTGGGTTCGGGTCCGTTCGTCTTGCGAAAGTACCAGAATTTATTGCTTCTGCCAACAAGTTCCCTTGAAACACAGCTGATTGGATTCGGGTCCGTTCGTCTTGCAAAGTACCTCCACCACTTGAGGCAGCATTGAGCAATAAGTAAAATCAAGAACCAAAAATCAAATTTGTTGTATGGCATCGCTGCCCCGGATCCATGCGCTGTGTGTCCCTGTCTCATTGGAACGGCTCTCGCTTGACGAAGCGATATTCGGATAGGCTGTAGGTGGTTTGTGTACTTAAACTTGCCAGGTCATCGCCGACAATCGATTCCTCCAGGACCCGACTCTCTTGAGCTCTCGCCTTCACCTCAGAATCCCAAGTCCCGCCAAGTGCTAAAAGGAAAAATGGTCAAAGCAAACGCCCTCCTCAAGCTCACCTCGGTCGCTGCACTCCTCTTTTTGGCAGCTCCAGCATTTGCTCAGGACGAGGATGTCGGATGCGGTCAATGCCAGGCAGCTGCCACAGGGCTCACCGTGAGTGCTGGCGAGATCTCAAATTCTATTTACACGGCTTTAGCTTACAATCGTTTTCTACCTGCTAGGCATGCCCCAGTGACGATGTAGCATGCATCTGTGCTCCCCAAGTTGTCACTGACGTTGCAGCTTGCGCTGAATGTGTAACAGCTGCCGGAGTCGACACCTCAGCCATCCCAGGATTTGAGGCTATCTCAGGTAAGGATATTGTTAACCTCACTCGCTAGCAATACCTTTCTACAGACACATGGCTAACTTAGATCATTCTTCCCGGAATATTCAGGACACGCAGCGATTTGCGAAGCCTTCGCAGATTCGGTCAACTCTACGATTTCAACGACCACCACGACTTCGACCTCGACCTCCAACTCGACGTCGAGCGTGACGAGCACCGGTCGCAGTACTAGTACTACCAACACTGCAACTATAACCGCACCTCAAGATGCTGCAACCACTGTGGCTGCCCCTCCACTCAGTAATCACGGCGCCTCTACATTCGGATTGAGCCTTGGTGTTGTCCTGGCTGCGGCGGGTCTGTCGCTCAGCGGCCTTGGTATGTGAGCGGGTTCCACTATAATGGGGAAACCAGAGGGGTTGTGCTACTAGAGTAGTTCATACTAGATCGGTGTAGATAGGAAGCCATTGCAGGTTTATCTAGAGCTTGAATACAGGAACCAAGCACAATGTGCTACGAGTGAAATACGATAGGACATGCCCGAGATCTATGGAAGAGAATCGAAATCCACAGTATTTAGGAGAGCAAGCCAAATAGAATTTCCCTCAACCGCTGGTTGATACCAAGAGCGATTGTGGTCAATAAGTAGAAGCCATAYGGGGCCGGATCCGGAATCTCGAAATAATTCTCCGCCGAGAGGTCGTAGCTAGTCGACTTTGCGAATCCTTCACAACATGTTACTTCATTATCTTGTCTCGGTCTAGATATTGGCCATCCCCCTTGCAAAGGATACAATCCTTATGAGGGGATGGGAAACAGTGGTCGGCATACTGTTGCTGTATATTTAGTTATGTCGTCAGCGCAGTTGCCTTGCAGAATGGCCATCCCAAGTTTTAGACCATTTATGTGCTTTTCAAGTCTCTTCTCCATCTCAGTTGCACGCTCTTCAATTCCCTCTGTTCTCTCCTGAAACCCCTCCACCTCAGTTCTCCGTATCCATCATCTCCCGGCGAGACTGAAATACGACCCGACCCGTACAGAGACTGCATCAACCTCGCGACGATTAAATAATTCTTCAACCTCACAAATTTAGCAGCAGCCGTTAGTCTTTCGTTTTCGAAGGAGAAAAGGGTCGCTAGCGAGCCTGTGTTTGAGCTAGGAACACCGTAAATCGAGCTTCTATTCCGAACTGGACCTAACGGAAGGTAGGGCTTGCCAGGCAAAGGAAGTTCTGAAAGAGAAAGATCTAAGGCATGATATTGAGACGCGTTGCCGAGATTTAATGGAAAAAAGTTAGACAACTTGTTTTGAGCTACATTCCCTGTTGAACAGAGGGCGGCCTATGGAAAAGGGGAAGACAGAAAATAACTCAGCGCTCCTCGGTCGAGCAAGTCGACAAGTGATTTCAATTGGAAGAGCGGTGATCCCTTCCCAAAGCAAGGAACCCGGCCTAGCGCCAGAAGGGTAAGTCGGGGAGGTAGCCTCGAATAAAAGGGACGCCGGCCTGTAAGGATAAGTATCAAAATTTCCATCCCTTCTTCTGATTCTACACTCAAAAACTAGAGTCGATATGGTGAAATTCACTGCCTTTGCATCTATCACCGCCCTCCTCCTTGCCTCTGTCCCATTTGCATTTGCGCAGGACTTGGGGACTTGTGCCACTCGATGCGAAGCTGTTGGAGAAAAAATTTCGGTGAATATCCAAGTTATTTTCTTCGTATCGAAAGATATTCCCCTAACATTCTCCCCTAGGCATGCAATGACAACACTGCGTGTGCATGCGCCACACAAGTCTTTAACGATCTCGATGCGTGCAGGAAGTGCCTTACAGATGCTTCGATTAACCCACCCGATTTTGTTTCAGGTTAGCTTATTATTAGTCTATTCAGATTGTTCATATAAACTCACCAGATTCCGCTTCGCTACAGGTTATGCAGAGCTATGCGCTGCTGTTTCCTCTCTCGAAAGCCTCACCAGTACCGGTACCAACACGGCTCCTTCGACATCCACCGGTACCAGTACGGCTACTCCCAGGCCCAACAACAACAATGGGGCCTCTGCCGTGGGCATGAGCGCTGGTGTTATTGGAGGTGCTGTCGCCGTGGCGTTCCTTAGATTGTAAAGTCCCATGTTATGTAGGAGGTTGCTCGAGATACATTTTGTCCTAATTAGAGTAGGGTACCCATGTTTATTGTACAGTCGCGGACAGCCAAAGTCAACAAATTTTTGACAAATCTATACCTCCCCATAAAAAGTAGCGGAATCGACGCAGAATGAAAAGCTGAACATCCTGGCAAAGTTTGAGCGAGATATATCGAGCGGTTCTCCCAAAAATCGCCATTTAGTGG
>SDEE01000607.1:3506-30223 GCA_004126415.1 Candolleomyces aberdarensis
AGACGAKCMRTMYWTRRACGTWWCCATGATATCGACTCNTCCNTGNYMTYGMCTTSGTATGNGTTGCCNNACYTTCGACAGGACAGTCGTCANCCCAGNGGTCATGTCGAGGCTGTGGCTGCGAGGGTCTTTCTTGCCTCCGCCCCGCTTTGTAAGGGAGATTACATACTTCGCCGCTTCTCCCCAACGTGCCAAGGAGCCCACTCAAACATTGCCTTCAAGCATCGACTCCGGACTTGTCGGGCTCATAATATCTTTATCTTATCGATTATCCTATGCATTGGCAACCGCCGGCACCAGATCTTCTCCGTCCTCTTCCATCAGTACACGCTTCACGTTGACAGTTTTCTACGAGCGCCCAAAGCTGTGCTCTAACATCCTCAAGTAATCACATTATCACCACTTTCAGCATCTGTCGTCCCCAGGGTCGGTAGCGTAACTGAAACACCAATTCGTTCATGCCAGGATCCCCTGGCCCGACCCCACTCTTCCCTTTTTTCGCCTTTTCCTCCAGGCTGTTGACCTCGAAGGCCGTTCTTGCAAAACCACCTTGCGACGAGCGGGCTTGGATCTGCGTAAACCAGGGGCAGTGCRGGCKGGTCGAGAGTTCGATCCTGTGAGATAGCATTACTCGGTGCTTCGATCGGATCGGACCTCATGCAGTCCCAGTCGAGTGTTTTGAGAAGAACCAAGGCTGAATGTACGGTAATGATTTCGAAACAGAATAATCTGACAACGCCTCCAATCGTCGTGCCAGCTGTAGACTGCGAGTCGGTGAAACAGTTTCGAGTGTTTCTCATAAAATACTTCTACCCTGTCTAGTAAATAAAAGTCTGAGCGCCCATAAGTTGTGCGAATCATAAAACAACCTCTCACCGAATTCCCAACTTGTCGTTTTGCGGATCGGTAGCATAACAGACAACATCCATGCTCTGCCAACTTTTCTCTCTTTCCTCTTTCCAGTTTCATGTCTGCGGAGTCATTAAAGCTCCACGTCCGCCCTCGATGAACCCCACCATGCTACCCTCCTCCAGCGAGCGATGCGATTCTAGCAGGAGCTCGAGAGTTCAGTCCCGCGAGAGGACAGATTGTCGTCGATTATTTCCGTACTTAAACATGGCTCTGTCTGCAGACGCATGAATATCAGCCAATCCATCGAATTCGTCAATATCTGCTAATGAACTCACAAAGCTCCAGGTATCCGAGCTCTCTGATTCAGATACCAACCGTCACTCAACTAAACTCGTTGGAAGAGGAGTACTTTCTCGCTGTAATTGTCACTCATAGTTGGTCAGCGGAAATGTTCTCATTTTATTAAATGGTCGACCTTGTCCTCGGTTGAGCTGTCCCAGTCTCAACGACACGAAATAACGATACCCTTTACTAGGTTTCGACTCGTAGTGGTGTTACTACGCGGTCTGATATGAACTCGAGCCGTTGGCTCAAGACTTGTTCAAGGGAATAAAACTCGAAGTCGATCAAGCTCCTGTCTTTCTCGCCTTTGTCTTTCATTATACTTCGACAGACCGGGGAAGGTGGAGGCTGGTTCACATGTTCGCTTATGGTGGCTTGACGGGTACATAACACTGCACATTCTCCCTTATTGGCATCAACTGCTCGTTTCTATTGACTTGCACGTGAATTGGTATCTCTAGCGATGCAAGGGCGGGGACTGGTCATCGAGCTCCAACGTTCTTCATATCATTTCTATTCCGCTTAGAACGCCAACCCTTTTTCTGCCCATCACAAGGACAACGGGAAAATTTACTCTGTATGCCTGGTCGATCGAGGCTGAGAGTTCTCGTGACATCTCTCTTTTCGAAGTCAACGCCCTGGTATGTCTCATGGCGTGAGTCGATAAACTGGGCGTTTGATGTCGCATGAACACGTATTCAGAGTCTTTTCAAGGAGACGGTAGGACTGGGAAGGATATCGAGATCTACGGGTGAGTTTTCAAACACCAACCTCGTCAGCCTCGGACATTCCGTCAAAGAAGCCCCCCTGACCATAACCTTCTGCAAACTCACTTTACGTCGACTATGAGAACATCTCACTGACAAACCAGTTGATGAAAAATTGACCGGTCCTGCGATCGGACAGATTATCCCGTTCCACGAGAAGTCGTGGGCAGCGTCAAGCCTTCTTTGGGTAACATCTCCATCAACCAACGTGTCCCTAAAACTCCAACCTTTGTGGCCAACATCACCGCACGCATCCCTCCCAGGCGGTCCAGCAGATAACGGAGCGTAAGTGAATGGTATCGCATTCCAGCCTTACAACCATTTTGGTTTATTGTTTGTGAATTTGAGTTATTTGAAGACAAGCGGCGAACGCGACTGCTTGCCCGGAGGCACGGTTATCACGTTCGCTTGATCGATACCGGGTCGAATAGCAGTCAAAATGTAGCAAAGGGAGCGCTTGTCGCAATCCAAGGGATGTAATCAAATCACTCTGAATGTATACTCTTCTGTGTTATCTATAACTTGGATTCAACGAGTTGTGTACTTGAGAAGTCGGTCAATGGCACGAGTCAGAATGTTGTCGCCTTTGCCATATGGCTCGCTACCGAAAGATTGCTGTCTGAATAGTCCCCTCAGCATTCGAGGAATCCACCAGGTTTAAGAGATCCTAGTTCTTCTCCAACTTCTCTCCAAGTTCCCAAAATGAGGGGAAAGTCGCTTTATGATTGGAACGGCACAAATCGGTATTCATAATGACATCACCGCATACCAGCGTGTCTCTGTACGGGTCCGTAGCGTAATGTCCAAGATTGAGTACCCTCTCAATAACTTCCACCAGTAAATCTGATTTGCGCTGGCCCCTCGTCCTTCTTTTTTATTCCGAGCTTTTCACAAAGGTTTCAACTCTCGATCCCCAGTCCCTTGTCATCCCTGCGTACACTTGGAAATCTTGGTTGAGTCAATCCGTCGTTTGATGGTAAAATGCGATACGTCCCGGTTCAAACCAGGTCCAACGCAACTTTTGGCCCAGCACCAGGTTTCCCTGCCATTGAGACGTCATCTTCAACTCGAATCCCTTCGTTTTCCTACGTGAACATTCCTACATAGATCTCGAGTTCTAACCAGGGCCAAAGCGATATTTCACGCGGCACCAATTTTTCGCAACTAGGGGCTCACCGTCATTCAAATGCGTGGTCACCCACTCAGGTTAATCTCGGCTCGCAAGACCAAGCCTCAAGTGAGTAATGATAGTCAGTGACTTCATGCACTTCATGCTCCGCTTCCCTTGTAGGCCAGGGATATGATATTTGCATTCAACGACCATCAGATACACGGACAGATTGGTAGTGAAGGCGAATCTCTCGGGTTTTCAGGACTTCCTCGTACATTTGATGGCTCAGGGGCACAAGCACAAGGCTGACGACAATTCCAAGGTTGAGACGTCACGGATACAGCGTATCCGTTGAATCCTGACAAAGGATCAATCGAAGAAGCATCGTCAGCTCTGGGTATTGCGCCCAGTCGACATAGATCGACCGTCCCGACATCACAGCAAGGGATGAGCCTGGTTCTTCGGACTGCTGACTCTGAGATCATCGATTTGTGATTGGGCCTCGGATCCTATAGTGCAGTTGAATGGGAGTGTGCCCTACGCGTGTTACGGACTCGGGAGCGTGCGTGAGACCCGAGAGTAGTAACAGGATTACTTCTGGTTTCACGGTTGCGCGATTGCCGTGATCACGATTCAAAGTTTCAGAGATACTATATTCATGTCAATAGCTCGTCGAAAGAGATGGCGCAGAAAAGGCCTACGGTGAACATGCCATTGGGTTGCGGGGCGACCAGAGCTACAGAGAAGTCCCAGGACCTTGTTCATCCGTGTCAACAACGAAACATAGCGGGGCCACTGAGGAATCGAACCCGACGGAGCTCACTTCAATTCATTTACAGCAGCGTGCGCAGGCGTACAACATAGCTCAACATTTTGTTCTGGTTGCCGATGTTGGGTAAGTCCGCAGCTCAAAGCGGTGTCGGTTACGGAGCACTGGCAGAGCTTTAGGGCGTGCTACGGAAAGACGGACCAACGGGGATACCCCGATTCCAAAGGATACTCCAGAGAAAAGGTATTTAAACTACCCATGGGCGAAAGTGTTGCCCCACAGAAGCCTTCGCCATGATCTCTAAAGCATTCGTTGTTCTGACTACCCTCCTCTTCTCTTTCAACGCACTCTCTAGTGCGTTCGCTTTCCCCAACAACCCGAAATTTCTGAAGCGTCAAGAAATCGAAGACGCCAGCTCTCCTACTGGAGGAGGATTTGGCGCAGTCGATCCACCTCCACCTCCCGGACCTCCTCAATTCACAGGCACGAAGCTAGTCCACGATGGCGATCACCCATGGCAGCCGTTGAGAAATGGTGATGAGCGAGGACCCTGCCCAGGAATGAACACACTTGCATCTCACGGGGTTAGCATCAAGCCACTCGTTTTCGCCTTCGACGCCTAAATTTTTCTGCTTTCTCTAGTACATCTCTCGTGATGGTGTCGCCAGCCCATCCCAAATGGTTACCGCAGTCCAGGAGGGTGAGAATTTTGACGTGATTAGTTCTCGTCTATGTGGGGCACTCATATGGATCACTCAGGGTTTAACATGGAGAATCAGTTTGCAACATTCGTGACTTACGTTGCGCACTTGATGAACGGTAATCTCGTCACCGACTTGCTCAGCATCGGAGGCAAGACACCAAGGACCGGACCCGATCCTCCTCCTCCCGCCCACGCTGGTGGATTCAATGTTCACGGAACGTTTGAAGGTGACTACAATCAAATCGTTGAGTGGAAATGTACTGATGATCCGTCCTAGGCGATGGCGGGATGACTCGAGCAGACGAATTCTTCGGAGACAATCACAGCTTCAACGAAACCTTGTTTCAAAAGGTACGCCTACTTCACCTGAGTTCGATTATGACTGGGACTAATCATTCGCTCCCATGTATCAGTTCGTCGACTTCAGCAATCAATATGGCGACGGCTATTATAACCTGACAGTTGCCGGAGAGCTGCGATTCCAACGTCTGCAAGATTCCATCGCCACCAATCCCCAGTTCTCATTCAAGAACGTCCGCTACTTTACTGGGTATGGAGAGTCGGCCTTCCCAATCAACTTCTTCGTCGACGGGCGAAACACAGACAGGAGATTAGACATGGCGTCAGCGAGATCATTCTTCCAAGATATGAGATTTCCTCCTGACTTCCACAGGCCGCCCAAGCCAACGAGTAACGAGGGTATCGCGGAAATCTTCTCCATGCACCCTTTCCTCCCTGGTGGAAACGTTGATGGAAAGGTCAACAACTTCATGGTCGATCCCACCTCTGCCGACTTCACGAAGCCGTGTGTGCTATACGCGGACATCGTAAACACTGTCCAGGGGCTGTATCCCAGCCCAACAGGCGTTCTGAAACAGAACTTGATCAAGAATCTGGGCTTCCTGTATTCCAGTCTCCCTACAGCGCTTGGTGCCCAATGCGATCAGCTGTTCCCATACGGTCAGCTGTAGACTACAGTTGCCAATACTCACCATTGTTAATACCTTGGTCTCGCGTTGCTCCTTTAATGTTCCCACTCGTATATTCATTTTCATAGCTCGTTTAATTCTCCATTTAATCACAATATTTGGCCAATGCCCATTTCTTTTACGAGTGATTTTCCCCGTGGGACAACAAAACGTCCTGTAATCTGCCAAAACCTTGAAGAAACGCGATCTTCTCGACTCCGAATTGTGGACCAGAGCGTTAGGAGCTCCTGTGGTTAAAATATCGGGCTTAGTACTTGCTAAGTGCAGGGAGCTGAGAGTTAGACTTACGGAGGCCTGTGAGAACGCCGTGTAGACTGCCAAGTTTTGATCAACGATAATTTACGAGTACACACCTCAGTATGAGAAAGCAAAACCTCATGCCATAGATATCGGAATAAACCTCTTGCTACTAGCGGACGGTGGTCCCAATTTGAGCTACCGTGCAATGTGCAACGCACCTGTCATCGACAGAGTAGTTCCGACCAAGTTATGAAGAGCGCCGCCCTATTCTTCCGAGTGAAATTTGCTACCGTATTGAAGTGCAGTACCACTATAAATTCAGGTCCTCACGATTCCTACAAGTACAGTCCATGCGAAGTAAAGGTGGCTCAAGAAGAAGGTATGACCCACGGAGATTAATAAAGGAGACTATCGTGCGCGTCCCAGTTCTCTCCTTCCTTCAACCCTCTTTCACTATTTGTTTACCAATTATCTTGTCCTACGTTTCTCCTTCCATTGCTCACCTTGCATAATCCTGCTTTCACCCATGTTGAATCGATCCGAACTGACGCCGCAGAGCAGATAGGGCGAGGAATAACCCAACCCTGAGTAACTCCAAGACCTAGACAACGAAATGCAGATTGTTCTCCGGGACTGACCTACAACGCAGACGACGAATGGGCACATAGAATATACAGTTAGATGGACGAGGTCCTGGATTCAAGGCAAAGCACAGAGGTGGGTATGGGTTGAGGGGAGGTGGGAGCGTAGGGAAAGGAAGGTAAGTATTGTTGTCTTTGTTTTTGCTCTTGTTTTTGTTTTCTTCTCTCCTTCTCCATTCGTTTTCGTACACCAGATATGCTAAATTGCTCGTCCTTCATCTTTCCCGCTGCTCATTCCCCGTTTCATGTCGATTTGAATTTTTGAATGTTTGAATTCCCTCGTTCACTTTTGTGCGTACTCAAGAATGGAGTAACGATAGAATTGAGAACCTGGGTCGCGCCGTCGTTATACCTAGGAAGACTCGAAGGCAAGGGTGGCCAAGATGTGGTGTCGGATGCTCTGTGATCACTCTGTGCTCTCTCGTCATTATCGAGCGCTGAAATTTTTTTAGAATTATCAAATGCAGACCTGAGGCTTGACCCTCATTGGACCCAAATCCAATTCCACAACGATCCAGCCATGTACTCGCTTAAAACCCATCGTGTCGCTGAACGACTCTCGTTTGATGCTTTGCCAGATGGGTAGGCGTGTAGCTGTAGTTTCATTGTTGCCGTGCGTTTCCGTCGCCTTTCACTCCCGGTTACTACCTTCCTGACCAATCCATTCTCTTCGAATAATCACGGCTTTCTCTTCTTTTTCTTTCTTGTCTGGGAGATTTAATATATACCTGGACTATCCTTTTAACTCCGTTCTTATGCCTTCTTTTGTTTCTAAAGCCTTATCTCATTTAGTTCTCCCTTTCTAGCTACCTACACACGTACGGATATAGTCGATCGATCTCCAACCGATCAAAGTGGTTATCGCCTCTGATCGCACGGTCAGGCCGACTGTCTAGTACATAGTTGGGATGGATAGCCAGCGACGAACGCTCCTCTCGAGTCATTCGTGAATCGTATAACGCTCAACTGTACTCATAGTATTTCCGTGTGGCGGTACCATTCAATTACCCATTCATTCCTCCGGCAAGTGCCCGAGCACAGCCTTTCGAGTTGTCTTGATTAAGGTTTGACTTTGTCCATCCAGGGGGTGGTGGCACAGACGGAATGGCGATGGTCCCACTATCTCACTATTACACAATCTCTGTGCCACCGCCTTCCTCTTTTTTCCTCTCGGTTCGACGAACGAGCAAACAGATAAATGGACCCTTTGGTAACTTAAGCAAGGATAAGAAGGTCCTTCTCTTATGTGTTGTTTTCTCGGTGGATCGAGCTGTGCTACTGACCCCTCAATCAGGTGAGTGAAAAATGTGTGTGGCATGATGAGGGCTCGACGTTGGCTTCTCTGGGGGTCAGCAGCACAGCTGGTGAGCTGCCGACCGATTTGTTGCTCCTTCAATCGAACGTCATGGGTTTTTTTTTTCTTTTTTCAAATTTCCAGACGGAAGACGGGAATGAACACCGACGAGAAAACGAAATGAGGGAGGACGAAGTGAAGTAAATTGTAAGGGAGCGCGGCAGGAGTCCGAAAAGTTCAGCAGCGATCGACTCAAGATCAAGATCTCAGTAGACGAGGTAGTCAGGAGATTCGAGGGTTCGATCCTGCGAGTCTTCGATTGATTCGTTCCATCGATTGATTCACTTTCCATCTTGCACAACGCTCCGAAAGCCTTCTATAGCCGCGATAAGCGCTCAGCACTGGTCGGCCGATCACACCTGCATTATCAGAAGATGTAAGTGTGAAGCGTACATAAATATAACCTTTCCTTGTGTCCGGCTGTATGTATACTACGATTACGTATCATACCATTCGCCGCTTTTTCCCTTATTTCCAACAGGCGCCCTGCAACAGATGATGACTAGTTATGAGTTTTTGATAGGTGGCTGAAAGGGAAAGCGAGTCGGATTGACTCGAACGTCTGTCCAGGGAGACGTACGACGGCTTTTGAATACTTACTAGTCGCGATGCTAGACGTTACAAGAAATTGACGTGCAGTGTGACCATTGCGGACGTTTGGAGCCTTCCCATAGATCCGATCACCAGCTCCCTGGGCGCAATCGCAAGCCCGACAGTGGGCGTTAGCGAGCGCACAGAAATGGGAGCACTTGAAAAGAGTCCTGGCCACATGAGAAAATTCACTGGGTTGAAACGTGGGTTTGCTGCACACGGATGAGGCATCTCGACCTGAAAGTCAAGCAAGGGCAAGGGAAATTAGAAAAGGTGTAATCGGCGCCATTGTTCGGAGCATGTAGACGCACGAGAGTGGAGGGTTCAGGGCTCCCCAAATTGGACCATTGCATGAGATCTATGGGACACGTTTCGAGGAGTGGGAATCGGCTTTAAGGGTAAATGAAATCAATTCTGTAAGCGCCCACAGTCTGGATTGATGACAGCTATCGGATTACAGTGAGTTGCTCTGATGTCTTCCTGCGGATCGGTAGCGTAACAGAAATGATGCAATAATCTCCATTATCGGTTCACCGTCAGTATGCCTGACCCGATCCCTCTCTTCTCTTTTTCTGGCGGGCAGGGTCAGGACGTAGGCTTAGAGCTCGAATATCGGCACGATCAGTGAGAAACCTTTGAGACAGCGACAAGTCAGAAGGTCCAGTGTTCGATCCTGTGAGATGTCGATCGAAAATTCCCCACCCTCGATCGTCGAACTTCAAGTATTGGCAACAAGAATACGATTTGAGACAAAGAAGGAAAGGAACACAGCAAGAAGGAAAGGAAAGCATGGAGGTGAGAATGATTGTACCGAGGGGAGGCTCGGATTGAAGCCTATCGTAACCCAGAATGAGCACGCTCGAAATGTGAGTAACGCTGCGAGGCACCGTCGCCCACCGAACAGAGGGGCTTCGTGTTAGTATCCTATCAATAGCTTGTACTGGCCAAACAGATTTCCCTCGACCTCTAGTCCTTATTTTGCTTCCTCCTGACTGTATCTCGGAGATTTCGACTCCAGATTCCAGTCTCTCGTAGTCTTACACTTGGAAATTTAAGTTGAGGCATTCTGTTGTTTGATGATATGAAGTTAAAAATCTCGAGCTCGAACCAGGTCCAACGCAACTTGTGGCCCAGAATCAGGTTTTCCTGCCGCTGAGACGTCAACAAGCTCAAGGTGTTTCAGTTTCGTGGTCCTATGTGAGCATCCCTACATAAATCTCGGCTTGAATTGAGACAGTTAATCTGGTTAAGATGAAGAATAGTGTGCAGAATAGCAGGATTTTATGAAAAGTTGAGAGCGGTCGAAGGAGCTGGAGATAGACTTGAGCAATTAGGCGTCGGAAGGAGGGACCGAGGAACTGGACCCTTATGCACGGAATGATGTCATATGTGGCATAGGGTTAAGGCCACGGCAAGGACGGGCATCTATCGTCGGTACCACCATTCTGCTATCAAGGCCTATATAATCTACATCCTCTGATTTAAACTCACTTGTATGAATTCTCTTGGTAGTCATTATGGCTCTCAGGACGACGCCCGCCACACCACTCCTGACTGCTCTCCCACCTGAACTCTTGATTTACCTTTTCTCATATCAGGACCGAAAGTCGGAGCGACGGATGTGGCTTGGTCGGACGTTTTGGATCTATACAGCTCAGAGCTTTGGCGTGTTGAGAACGAACATAGGTCGGAGAGCTTTCCGTGAGTCAATTGCCTTCTTATTCCTCCTTACTCTCATTTTGCTCTCGTCATCGAATGAATGACCGACTGACTGACATATCATTCACCCAACAGCTCAACGCCGGCTCGAAATCCGTCGCTCATTCGTTGGCCGGCTCACATCTGACATTATCCGCTACGGAGATTCAGATTATTTTCAGGCACCAACGAAGATGACTCGTACCTCGCCAAGATCCGGAGAATCTTCGAACCGCTCAGGAGGATCTAGAACGAGAGGAAGAGACGATTGCGGCTCCCTCTTGTCCGTGGGCTTGTGTAGCCAGGGGCAATGTCCAGGATTGGAAGGACGGTCCACAGGGTTCTGCTGCTGCTATCGACTCGGGCCTCGACGACGCTCTCCTATAATGGTAAATCCACACCTTAAACCGTCTTGTAAAAATAAACGAGATAGTACACGTGGTCAAGGTGGACGAGAGGAACGGGCTTTTCTTTCGAGTGACAGATACTTTTGCAAGTTCAGCGCTAAATCCTTTCGGAATAGAGCCGGAATGAGCGCTTTCTTTTTACCCAGCATATTTACCATGCAAGTMTCAGAGTCCGAGATTTCTGTGGATTCGGCCTGACCAATTCGTAACCCCGCCGATCTTCTACGAACACTTCGAAGTCCAAGGACATACCCGAACTGCTTACTCCCACCTTTGCCACCACTACGAAGAAGACCCCGACTGTCTCCATTGGATCACTTATAGCGAAATCATCTGCCCTGAAGGTCCAGCTTTCTACTACATCGAAACCGACCGTAGTGGTGCCGTAACAATCAATGATGTACCGAGTTGAAATTAGTAGCTAGATCGAAGCAAGAGATGGTTAACGTAGCACCATTGATACCTCCCCATCCCTATATCCTGCATAGCATCATTGAGAAGAGTAGCCTTTGCAACATAGCACGAGTCGAGGGTGCTCGCAGGGGTAGAGATAGACGAAACAGCACTTAGATCAGGAAGTGTTGGGCTAGAGGCTGTCTTTGAAGACGATATGGACTTGTTATCGTTTGGCATGAGTGAGCTTAGCTTGTTGTAGTACTGAAAGGATGAATGAGGACCTATTTGACGGTTCCCAAAAGACAGCTATTTATATCTTACGCATTGTACATAGACAGACGGAAGAAGCGTCGTGAAACAGCTCGTGTGTGATTTAGTTTTGGGAAAAAGTCAATGACTTCTAGGAAGTAGGATAGTTTGTGGCCGCTCGCAATGGCGCTCGATGCGAGAGGTCCGTGCCAGTCTCTCCCAGGTCTGTCGGTGAAGTATGGATAACACAAAGACGATTACCACTGAAATCAAGTTCTGAGAGCACTATCAGTCACCTTTACAGATAAGATACGCCAAGATAACCCAAAATTCAGGCAAAGATTTTTAACACTCTCACGCAACTAATCGTACCTCAACATACAAGCAGCTGTAGATCAATCAGAAGATTAAAGGAGTGCAACGCGCTGAAAAAAAAGATAAGGAACTCCATATAATACAGATGTTCACAAACGTGACACCGCCTATGAGATCGTAAACAAGATGATTACGCGCATGAGACTGTTCCAAACCACACTCAGTCTCAACTTCTATGCATCGTCAACCGAGTCGAAGCGGGTCGTAAACCACATTGATATAAATCTAACATGTGCTCGATGCGAAATGTGCATCTCAGTGAGCAAATTGTTCGTAGTGGCACCTCAAGTAATATATACGGTGGAAGTCGACACCCTAGACCTGCACGACTGAAGACCCCACCTGATTTCAACTCACACAGTTACGGTGACAGAGACCCGACTACTACTCGACCAGCTCGTAGAATACAAACAATCGACACGTCTTCCAATTGGACGTTTTCAAAGGCGACGGTAATGATACCGGGTAAGCATCTCCTCTCCTGGGTTCAATCAGCAAGGACACGTCAAATCTATCAACTCCTCGAGCTCTAAAACTTCTGATCTGTGCGACCTCGAAGACTCCGATGGTAAGTGGCTCTCGAGATCATGTCGCTGGTAAAGCGCTGTAGTGTGCTAAGTTGGCGCTCAATAGGGGGGTCTGAGAAGGACTTAACGAGCTGAACACACCGCTTCTTGGAAGATCAATTGCCCGATTTTATCACTGAGGCAAGAAAGCCGTGTTTTCGAAGGCACCATTACTTGACTGCCATCTCACCGTACTTCTGAGAAATGTCGTTATTAATCAGCAACGTCTACTCATCTGATGACTAATAAGGTACTCTGCAAGGTTGGAACTTGGAAGCGACTGTGGAGGGATTTGAGACGTCCTGCAGTGTAAAGACACGAGGCTGTCTGTAGAAGAGATGGGGCTCAGAGCTAGTGTGTAAAATTGACCTCAAATCGATTGTATTATACTACTCAACATTCGGGCCAGTCGAATAGCAACCCTCGCTCGGTCCAGTTGTGCAGCCCCATTGCATCATCTGCATATCCTAGATATACTGCTCTTCAGCTCTGAGAGTGTCAGGAAACCGGCAAAGAGACAAGAAGACGACGTATAAATGACCAGAATGAGTCTGAGAAACTAGGTATAGGCAGTAAGTTCGATATAGGGAGCTCGGAGTCAGCCACAGGCGGTTGGTACTAAGAGAAGCGACGGCGATTTCGCAGCAGAGAGCGAGCAAAAGCGCGGGGACCAATCATCCTTCTACTACCATCCGCCGTTACCGAGTTTCGATTCACGATTCATATAGGCATCTCTAATTGCCTCAATATCTCGGGGGGAAAACAACATAAACCAAAATGATAGAAGCGCAGGATACCGACATAGGCTCCACCTTCAACTTCAACTCTGATTGCACAATTTCACAGCAGGTATTCATTCGTGAGGGGTTGGCACCGATCAGCAAGCATCAACGCGACCCACGTCATGGAGAATGGCAGACATTGGGGTCGGCATTGATCAACGAGTATCAAAGCGACTTACATCCTATAGTACAACGGCATACATTTATTGGTGAGGCTTTGACAGCGGTCAGCGAGCATCAAATCGACAGGCTGGATAACGGCAAATATCGCTTAGTGAGGAGTTCACCTTGACACTTAGCGAGCATGAAAGAGACTTACCAACTGGACAATGGCCTCGATTGATTCGTGAGGGTCAGCATCGCTGAATGAGGTTCGAAAAGACTCACAGGCCGGCGACCGTTTTCAGGTCCTGTGAGCTGGGATCAGGCGGCGTAGTATGCACGACTAATTCCATTGATACCATAAGCGCCCGGATCCTAATCACTACGCCAACCAAGGTGATGATCTCAATGCTCTCAGCTCTGTCACAATAGGTGCGGGCCGGACTCGGAGGACCACAATGAATTGAATGATATCCGTCCCAGAATCTCGGTACTACTTCGTCTCCACTGGAACCGAGCTGGGACAGGCGAGGAGCAACGCAGCAAGTGGTCACTTGCAGCACCACTGTTTATCTGAACAGGAATTTCTGAAACGCGAAGGGTCGAGCAAGAGGCTGTACAAAACGAGGAATAGGACGCCATATCGGTGAGGTGACATTCGCCGTAGGGGTCCTTGCCTATACAATGAAGGTGACGTTACAATATCAGGCACGTTTTCGTCACGTCGATCGCTTTGCGCTACAATCAGCGCGGAGATTGCCTTCTTCAACCTAGTTAGTCTCCCGCCACCCGAACAACACGGTGTCCGTTGGTCCCGACAAGGAGCCATTCGACTCGCTCGTGGGTAGGGATGCCCCAATTCTGGACCAAACACCCGTCTGAGAGCGGGCGAGACGCCGGTTTGTCGGGCTCGTCGGATCGAGCATGGGATGTACATGTGGCGCTTATGCTCCAACCCCGAGGTCACCTCATTCTGGACACGGTGTAAAACCACACCTCGCATCTCATGCAATCCATCATAACGGTGAAAATCCCGTCTTTTAAGTCGAGTTCTCCAACTCCTGTTGGGCCTGCTATTAGATGAGCTCCATCAATGCCATAAGCGCCCAAGACCAACTGATTCAACAACCGCACAGAGTAAAACATACTTAGTGATAGGGAAATTTGCAGGATCCCCGAAGGACACGGTGCCTTTATTTGGATCTCGAAGGGTCTGGGGACCTTGCGACATTTCCAATTCAGCTACATAGTTTTCACCGTTGGCATTGGTTAGGTTAGGTTAGGCAAGTAGTCAGGGTTTGGACAAGTGAAACGGAAACGGAGATGATCGTCCGACCTCTGTTGGTAAATATCTGCCATGACCCAGCTCCGAGTCACGCCACTTCATGACAACTTCGGTTCCCTGATACCTTCCATAGCAAACAGAGGTGCGAGTAGCGGCAAGATAAAGGTTTCCATATGTTCAGTCGCCTGCAGCTGACGTTCAACGACGGGCTAAATGACTATCATAGATGGGATGAGTCACGGTTTATGCTCAACCGGGATAATTGCAATAAGCGGATCATTCTCTGCCAGCACGAGTGAGACGCTTTACTAAGGACACCGAAGACGCCCTCTCTGGTGAGAGTTGGGCATATGGCAATCTCATAGCATTTTGCACTTTCAAGGTAGATGAACTGAACGAATCATGGAAGTCGCAGTATCAGGGCTTGATTGGAGTGGATCTTTTTAAAGTGTAGGGCCATGAATTGGGCCAAGTCTATACCCTCGTGCGGTAGCTTTGTGAGTGAAAAAAACTGAATTCGACAAGATTATCGTGTGTCTAAGAATATCGCTTCTCCTCCTTTGATCTATAGGAGGTGGGAACGTGTACTTACTGTCAGTCGAGACAGACTCGATGACTGGGATGTCATTTGAAACACATTGGGAATACAGTGGCCACGACAGGTGCTCCAGCATGCGCAGAGGGGCCACCAGAGCCTTCCATGATAGTGCTGGCTGATTAGCACGGAATATTGAAATTTAGATATTTAAACTCATCAAGCAAGTAAGGGAATAATAGGTAGGAGCTGCTCCGTTGACTCGGAGGGTTGCCAGCAGGACTCGGACAACGTGTCCCTTTGGGTCTTAGTATTCAATGAAACTAAGTCGAAATAGGGTGTAAAGTAAAGTCGGCTACGATTGCCTTCCGGGCGCCAAATGAGATTGATGTAAGGATGACGAAACCAGCCGGTGTTTATTTCGAAACTTCTATGGATGTACAAACCTCAGGGACGCAGTGGAACTGGCCGCCGTGCCGCTCCCTTGCATTCCAGACTAACCATTTCCGGGGAAGGAGGATGCCTGAGTTGTAAAAGAAAGCATAGGTATGTCCAGGAAGCATAGTCCAGCGTTCGATTATAATAGTCAATGTATATTCCCCTGTGTGCCAGCGAAGCCATTGAGCTTATACGATGATGAGAGAAGGCTCTCTTCTCCGCTCGGCTACCAAGGACAGCACATTCCACACCTCTTTAGGCAGGTTGGGTTGATCTGATCGCCCGGCCTCAAGAGTTGCAGGTTTAGGAGCAATCTCGACAGGTTTCTTGTTTTCCGCACCCAAACACTGAGAAGCATACCTTGAAAAAGAGAGTGAACCCTAGATGTACCGATCAGCGATCGCAAAACTTGGCACATGGCGAAATTATGCGAGGTCGTTGACGGAGCTGCCCAAGCGGATTGAATGTACAATCAGACAGCATCCCCAGGGTCAATAACTCCGACGAGTCACTGGCACGAGAATGCCGCAAATGAACCATTTTTTGGGATAAATTTTCACTAGCCAAGATACTATAAAAGCATAGAATGCACTGTCAGCCTTTCTACTCTCAAGAAATCTTCTCCTCTTGCCCCAAGTCTCATTTGTGGGAAACACTCCGTTACTCCCTCGTTCGCATCCATCATGTCTAACGGTGCAGTTTGACTTCGTCTCCTGTTCCTCTCAATATTTATCTTGATACCCTTTTAGGATTCTGCATGCGGTTCAACAATGCAACGCAGAGAGTATTCGGCGACACTATCCGCCCTAGCATTCTTGTCTGGGAGACAAACGACCGCGATAACTCGTGGTCTGCCGAAGCTAGACGTGAGTCCAAAAAGAGTGGTGTTTGGAGTATACACCCGCCACTGACCCCTTATTTATTTCAGTTGTAGGCAACAATGGGAATGACCTTTTACTAGTGGTCGGTCGAGGATGCGCCGGGAAGAAGCGGGAAGCAAAAGATCTGGCGGCGGGGTCTGGTTTGATCTGGCTGCGTTCTGAGTACCCTTCGGTCAATCTCAGTAACGTTTGAAAGAGTACTCCGCCAAGTGATCAATGTCGTAAAGCAGTCTAAGTCACTTAGAATATACGTGCTTTTAGTAAACGCCTTGATCAGATCGCCAACTTGAAGCATCAGCGTCCCGGCAATCGATGCCGATTGATAGCCTAACCATGAACGTCAAAGCCAGTCGTTGCTCCGCCGATTCAGAAGGCCCCTCCTCTCATTCTCCACCATCATGCAGCGTCGACTGATCCATAAGCACCTGGCCTGTAATCAAACATGAAATAATCAGAGGGCATTACCAAGACGATGGAGGAAACGGTTGGATTGGCAAGAGAGTTCATCGAAGGAGGCGTGCCTCCTCTACCTCATCCGCTTGAATGCTGATGACCTCGCCCGACGTCTCTCTTACTTTCTCTCCTCAGCCAAAACCCAGACCAAAAAATGAGCCCTCCAATAAAAGCCCGCTCCAAAAGTTTAAGGGGCAAAGACGCCTGACCCCGGTCCCCGACCCTGAACAAATTGAAGAGCTAACAAATTCGGACCCTTGACAGACACGGCATACGAAGCAGATGTTGAGGGTTCCAATAAGCAAAGTGGCCGCGTTGCTGAGAGTTTGAGGTAAAAACAATCAGAGGTGGGTCAAGTAGTTGGTCTCGTGTTTCTTCGGTTGTTTGAGAGCTGACTTCCTACTGTGCTATTTTTCATCTTGGCCTTTGCCTTCGTTTACCTTTCTTTCTTCGTGCCAATTGACTAAAGAAGGAAACCAGGGACCTACAAATGAAAAAGAACGAAACAGAAAAGTCCCGTGAACAAGAAAAACTTCACAATTCGACAGTTACCCTGTTTGGATCTATCCACGTCTGCAAGTGCACCCTTTAGACAGATTGTAGCTCGACGCTGTGATTAGGGAATGCTCACTAGATGTCCGTCTGTAGACGCAACTGCGGTTGATCAATATCTTTCAAAGTACAGAGCGTAGGTAAGGTACAGGGAGGGCTTATTTTACCACAATGGATCTCGTGCACCTGGGGATACTGTGTCCGTGTTACGACGGCGCTGTAGATTGATGAACGTCCGCCCGTCCGGCCCAAGGACTGGAAGCGAGTCCGATCACAGCGTAAATAAAAGTGATGTAGCTGAGAATGATCGGACAATCAGTGTGAACCAAAACGAAGGACCAATGTTCGTCGGAAAAATTGGCACAATTAGGCCGACCTTCCATACGTTCACTACATCTCCAGATCCACGAATCAATCACGACTGGGCCAAGCAGCTGGTTCGACCACAATGGTAGCAATGAGGTTAACAGCGGTAGTTGTCAGTTTGTAAGAGCGAGCCCTTGAAACTCCTCCCGAAATTACGACCTTGAAGCGATGTATGAGTGGTTAGCTTGCCGTCCAACCCTAAGCGAAATTGAATGTATCTAAGCGCTAGAACAACTACCTGAGTCCCCTTTTGACGTTCCTGCAGGAATCACAGACGAACTCGACACATGTGCAGACGTTCGGGAGCTGACCTTACCTGTGACTAAGTAGAGTCAGGACGATTCACCCTGCATATTGGGACGCGTTCTGCTAAGTTCCGATCCTGTCTGACGCAGCATGAGCGGGTAATTGGTGAAATTGATCCAGAATGCAAGCGCCGCATTGCTTGATGACTACCACTACTCACATACCGAGTTAAATGAAAAATTCACATTGAAACTGTCTCGGACGAAATCAATCCCCAGCTGGCGCGTTTCTTGAAGTGAAGCCCCAATCTCCCTGTCGTGTTTTCCGCATCCATGTGCCATTGCATTGTTTTGCCCTGCTTCCTTTGTCAACTTCCGCTTCTGTATATCATTTCGGTCACTCAGCTTGTTCCAAAGGACGTGTTCGGCGTTCAGTCTTCTGTTGCAGTTGCGGCCTTCTTTTAGCCGCTCTCGCTTCTGTCGAGCTGACTTGTCCTAGGGTGCGAGAAGGATCTCGCTTATTCGCGGGTGGGCGGAGCCCGGAAAAATTTTCATATAAGCATCACCTCAACGTTAACCCCGCCATTGATATATTCAACGAGAGGGCGTGACATTCTCTAAGGATCTCAGTCACCTATTTCAGGAGCGAGCCAGATACATCTTGCGCTCTGCAATCAGTCCAACCACCGTCTGGATCTTTGATTCTCAATCCATTGTCAGACAACGTTTGTATCCTTGCATCTGATAACCAGGCGATAGCGCAGTGAGGCAGCGGATGGGCAAGGACCGATGGCATCAGGATTAGATGAGGCCATAGAAGAATGAAAAGGAGCGAGGAGAGAAGAACGAAACAGACACAAGTTGGCACGCGATTGTAATCAACTCAATGGGCAATTCTCGTGGATCTGGACAGACACAAACAGCAGTCAAGATGAAGGAGATAACGCACGTATGAATCTATCAGAACTGGTATGAACAACATGATGTGGTCAGGAATCCGCTCCGTACAATAGCTCGAGAAATATATATAAATTACGGATCGAGCAATGAATAACATAAACTGTGTCGAATCATAGCGGAAAGAGTCTGACTCCCGACCGGCTGTATAATCGTTCTCACTCCTCCGATAAAAACGAGACAACATGATGCTATCTCTGGTCTTCGGAGCTCCTCCTCCACCTGGGCATCTCGATATGCTTCCGCTATCCGCTCACGTACTTGGAAGCTCATCAGATCTCCCCTCCTGATGTGTTCGCTACGATTAGTGGTATGACTATGCTCTCCGAGTTCTGGGATCCAGTCTTCAAACAAACGTACCCGAATGGACCTGAAAGGACGAGGCGGTGAATTCGTTTCGCATCAAACAGGCCGATTATAAAGCCTAGTCGATCACACTGGAGACAACGGTGAATGTCTGTGCCCCAGGGCCAAAGATATACGGGGAGACGATTGAGGCGGGAGTCGGAGATTGGGAGTAGGAGTGGCGGTGGTCGAATAAGACGTGGCCTCTCGAGTTTCCCCTGTCGATGAGGGAGCAGTCGGGGGAGGAGGATAAGTGAACGGTCCGGCGGGAAGAAGGGAGAATATAGGTGCAATCCGTAGTCTTTGTAACGGTATAAGAGCAAGGGTGAATCCTTCCTGGTTGGTGAGGAGCTAGGTGATTCAGAGAGCTCGGAAGCCAGAGATTGAAGGATAAATTTGAGATTGGAGGGTCTGGTTTGGGCCCACCGTCTGGATGAGAGTCGCTCCGGCACATACATTCCCGTAGAGGGTGAAGACAGAGGCTGTGACGTTGACGACCACACTGGGGGACGGAAATAGTCCGCAAAAGAGGTTTCCGACTGTGCTGAATGCTGCATCTTGGCTAGCAGCACAAGGGGGTGATTTCCATGCTCTACTCAAATCACCAAGGTTAGCAAGTCAGCAGTAACGATAACGCGAGTGGGTAAATAAGAATGGAGAATAAATAGAAGAGCGAGCAAAGGAGTCCCTCCGATGGCCTGAAAGCGAGAAGCCAAAGACGCGATCAACAAGAGTGAGGGATTGGAATGGGCGATGTTCGATGATGTGGGCAGACCAACGGGACGCACGCATATAACTACCTCAACCCCGCCAGCATCGTGCTATTGTTGGGACTGATACGAGAAGGTTTGAATCGTTTGGGAGGCTCGTGCTGCGGATGGCCGCCTTTTGGGCGACGCATTCTTCATGGGACGGTTGTGCCGGTAAAAGGAGAGCAAAAGAGGAAGCTAGGTCATAGTAGGCTCAAGGCTCCAAAGAGAGATCGAACGGAGGAACTGCCACCAGCAAACAAGCTGAGCGGACCACAGGAGTATCTCGAGCTTCTCCCGATGAAACGAAGCGGAGGGGTCGAATTGGAGATGTAGAGGAGACTCCAACATGAGAGGACGCGTGAGTAGTAGCAATCTCAGAACCGGAGACGTACCGGCCCTCATGATAGCATTGCGGACCTCCACATTCCCTCCATCTCTGTGGGTGATTGTTCAGCTCTTTAGATTTGGCGATTCCGGTTTTCAACCGACTAGCCTCTCCCAAGGCACGAGTCCTGGTCTGGGTAGCGGCCTGCGGCTCGAGCTCCGGGTGAGGAGGCTACTAGTGGAGCGTGTCATGAGCGGGCGGACCGCAGGATTGAGCGGATGAATACGCATGCGGTGAGTTTGTCACTGTTTGTAACTGTTCCCTTGCACGACACGTTGAGCCTCCACCCTTCTCCTGCACCTTGACCCAGTTCCCTCGTGCTTAGTTGAACTCACCTTTGAGTTTAATCATCTTTCTATCTTTGACTGCGAGAAGGAACAGTGCGTAGTCCGCAATCTCTCCAACTATGATGAACTCGGTTTATTGTCGATTTAGACGACAAATTGAGTTAGGAACTCAATGACCTCCTACTCGAAATTCGTGCGCGTAAGCTCCTGCAGTGCTTAGACGAAATATTGGTGCTGACTCTAATAGGTGGAAGCTCAGGTAGCTACTTATTCATATGTCTATCTCTTTGGACCTTTTACATTCACTCCCTAATGATTTTCCGTTTCTCTCATCGAGCTGTCTCTGATTTCCAAAGCTTAATACACGTTGAGCTATCAGCCCGAACCGGCCCCGAAGTACAATTTTCGCCTCTCAAAAACCCTCTCCAGACGTGTTTTTCCGTTGGGCTGCTCGATCTCCCACTGCGCATTCCAATTGCTCGTTTTTAATGCATTCCTTCATCCTTCCTCCCAGTCACTTCTCTGCAATCAGCGTACGGTTCTTTCAACATGCAGATTCATGCAGTGGGGTGACTCTTCAATTTCCACACTGGCCAGTCCGTAGTTGATTACACTAACACTATGTAACTAGACCTGACTTCCACTGTCGACAGTACGTTCTTCTATTAAGTGTGGTTAAAACGCTGCTCTCATCGTCTAAAGAGAAACTCGATTCTTGGCGCATGCTGGACGTCTCCATGGCTGTCAAAATTTCTAGGTTTGTTTCTCTAGAGCTCCTAGGCCTTCAAAAACCTCTTCACGCTTCGTTGAAACTCCTCAATGTCGATCTTGAGCTCTCGAATATCTAAAGCTATAATATACAACCGACGCTTCCCATTGGGTGGATAGAACAATTGAATTGACTTGAACCCGCGTATCCGCAAAACCAAAACCGTCTATTCGTTTTGTCTTTAGATATTAACGAGCCAGACGACTGGCCATCTCCCGCCCCCGGTCAATACCTTCGCATGGCGGTGCACAGGAACTCCAACTGCTGTAAAATCAGCACAGCCCACAGGAGTATAGTAGACCGGTGCGAGGCCAGACTGCTTCCATTGCTTGATTCAGCTCGGTCAACACGGCATTGGGTGTGACCGGCTCGAGCATTAGCTTGTAGCTGGACTTGATACATCTGATGTTCGATATCCGCGAGTCTTCTTGGACTCTTGGTATCCGCCGAGTCCGACATGGTACATACCACCACATACGCTGCTGAGCCCAGTATGGCTCGGTTGAGAGAAAACTCAACTGCAACACGGAACAGGGGTTGAGGTCGAGTGTAAACTCGTTAAGGATATAGGCTTCGTCCTCAACGAGCGCTAGTTGCAACGTGTTGGCACCGGAACGATAGGTCCCGAGTCCTGTTAATTGCCGGGAACGCTGAACACTGAACCTAGTTATGTGAGTGTCCCAAGCCTCAACGTAGAACAAGTTCCCAATAAGGAACGGTCGTGAGGCACGATCGATAACGCACGCCCCTGCATCAGACCTCATCTCAAGTTGAGTCGGGCTGTACGGACTTGGCATACTCGGAGGCACATTGAGGCTCTAAACTAGACAGCGTCGGTGTGGGTAGTACTACGTAGCGATCTGTCTCGCCTTGGGCTATCTGCTAAAGTGCATACTGCGAAGTGGAACACGCAGACCTCATCAACACGCACGCCGCCTCCGTGGATCATTTCATTCAATGAGCACCCTCCTAACAAAAAGCTCTTAACAGGGTTGGTGACGGTGATGTAGGTCCCATAGGGACAAGCCGGAGTATGGGATGCGCAACATTCCGAGGAGCTGCAACTTCGGATTTTCGGAACGATACCCGACGATCGTCGATTGAGCCATAGCTCAGGCACTCGAGCTCTTTAAGCTGATTCTCTCCGTTTGAAAATGTCGCCATAATTCCCAATGGCGCAACTCTAGTCAACTCATTCAACTCTTTCAGCGTCCGTGTGGCATCAATTCATGGTCTGAAGGTAGATTGAATGTAGCCTGACGATGCTAAGCGCTGGGGCATTGGAGCCCGTCGGATCTTCCACCTCTCGATGTCCTTGTTATCTCCCACCAGTTCAACCCGTGATGTGTGTCCCTCGATGCTCCATTCACCTCGGATCCTTTTTACTAAGAGCGAGCTAGTACTGTGCATGCCACGAGGTTTGCCCTATCTCATGCGCGGGAACGCGGCCGAATATGCGCTTGAAACAGAATTTCAATAGAGTTCCAATGTAACGAACTGGGGCAGAAGTTCAGCCATTTCGTAAATTCCGTTCATTTCAGCAATACAGTATTCCATGATAAGGGTATGTCTCGGCAATGCTGCTTTGTTCCTGTTTCATCTATCCAAAAGTGAGGGATACCGGGTCCACATCAGGTGGCCTTGTACAGCGCTGAACGTAATGCCTCAAGGTTTGGCCGAGCTCGATCGCCTTGGCCAACTTTCTTATGCGCTTTTTGATTGATAACTGGCTTGAGGTAGTGTAATTCTCCCCTGAATTGGCCTCCTTCCCAATACGCAACGGCTAATATCTAGCAGTAGACGCCCAGCGCTCGACCTGTCTTATAGCCGCGTGTAGTTGGCTGTCTCTCCATTCGCTCTATGCTCCCTTACAGCTCAATCACCTTTTCATTTCTCTCATCGTTTTTCTTCTTGCCCCGTCAACATGGACGAAATCCTCGCTGTCGTTCGCGTTATTCTTTGTCGCATTTTCGACATTTTATATGGAATCCTCTCAAGAATCTGTGGCGCCATTACAGCCTCACATGGCTTCTACGTTAATCGACCCGACAATCCTCATGTCCTCTCCAGTAATCCCTCCGCTCCTGAAACCACGACTGCCAAGTCTGAGGGCGAGTAAATTAGGTCGCTATTGACAGACTTCGTTTAACATAATCTCTAGCAGACACAGTATCAATCACTCAGAATGCCTCTCTCCAAATGATCTCCAACAGCAGAGACTTCTCCATTAATGGAGGGACGTTCAATAGCATAGCAGGAGACATGATTGTCAACCATGCCAGCAACCCAGAACGTACGCTTCTGTCGCCTCCCTTGCGCCTTGCCTGAAAGCTGACCTAAAGCTCACCGAATACTAGTTCAACAGATTGTCGCCAAAGTCACCGAGGCCATGTTTCGACAATTTAAACGGAACCTCCCAGCAACTGTTGGCCACAGTAGTGCAAACGCAATGGTTATCACCAACGCCTTGGGACGAACTGTAACCTTCCCCTGGGAACTGGTCTCAAGCTATGACGTACTCGTCTCTTTCCTTTGGCCCGTTGTGCTTTCTGACAGTAGGCCGACAAGGACTTGCACGCAGCCTTGGTTCTATATTTTAGGGGAAAGATCGGCGAACAGCGTGTCCGTCGTCGTCGGTACTCTATTGCGAGGGCACATAACGGAGTCGTTGTGAACCCAGAAAATTTGAAGGATATCCAGGAGTCGGGTGAGCCCCTAGTTATGATCATGTTAACTGAGGCAGTGTGGGTCAAAGAGGTCGCGGAGAGATGCCCTAGATGTGGAAGAACACGACTTGGAACATATCAGGACCATGGTTGGCTAGTCTGGTGCGTGATTTGCTCAGAGATTCTGTGATAATTCTAAGGCCCAGTGGAACAGTCGACGGTGTGAGATGCGGTTTATATGTGCAGGCAAGCGAGACAAAGAAATATGCCCTCCTCAGCGCGACAACATCAAGGAAATAGCGACTTTTTGTCATGTAGAGAAGCGTTTCGTTGAGGTAAATTGCGCTGATTAATATCATTCAAATTGATGGGCAGAAACTCAACTGGTATGTGCCTTGCTTGGGGGTCCTGCCTTCCACAACGCCTTCCTTGACACTAACTTACACCCAATATCTCTAGCATTTACATTCGACTTGATGCTCCCCGATCGATGCGCCACCCAATGTGTGCTACTGCTCAGTTTGTGAGTCGTCGTTGTTTCGTTGCTTACCGATCAAAGACCAATCACGACGATTTCTATTATTGCCCAGGATGTGAGTTGCTTGGATGTCCAACGATTGGCATTGACTTCTCAACCCCGATCTACTGTCGTTCAGCCGGTGAGTTGGTTCAATCTTTGCCGTTGACCAATCCTGACGCCTCACGCCCCGATCCCTGCCATTGTCCAGCCCGTGAGTTGATTCAATGCTAACTGATCAAGACTAACCATCAAGGACCGTTATTTGCTGTTCTACAGTCTGTGAGTGTACTCGTTACCGACGCTCTGATCATCAGTCACTCACAAAACATCACGGTCCAGGATGTGAGTTGGGTCGATGCTGACTGACTCCCCGCATCGACCTCTTACAAGGCTCTCTTCTGTTGCCCAGTCTGTGAGTTGATTTCGTGCTACCGATCAGCACTGGCCACCCATGATGCCTGTTGTGCAAGATTGTCCGTCGCTTAGAGGCGCACCGATTGAGATCTCTGATGCCTGGCGTTGCCCAAAATGTGAGTTGTATGGAGCTCATATAGGTCAATCTGATATAACCTGATGCCTCCTGTTCAGATCGTGCGTTGCTTTGATTCCTGCTTATCAATACCAACCTGTCAAACTAATGTCCACTATTAAAAGCCTGTGAGTCGTTTCAATGCTCAGCAATGGACATCAACCACTCACAATCTAATATGCCTGGCGGTCTCCAGAACGTGAGCGGCTTGACGTCAAGTTGTTAAATTCTCATGACCTCACGTCTATTCCTGTCCAGATTGTGAGTTCTTTCAACACTCAAAGGTTAATTCCGACGCCTGAGCACCCGGTTCTGCTCCCATTCTGGGCTCAGCTTGTGCGTTACCCCAAAATGTTCATTGATTGGCACTCACCCGAGCCGCCCCTGGTGACCCACCATCCACTGTTGTCCAGCGGGTGAGTTAGACATTTAGATGCCTATTGACGAGTGTCAGCCACCCTCAATCCAATGCCTGGCATTTTCCAGAACGTGAGTCACTTCGACACTTCCATGATGGTCGTCGACTCCTCGTAACAATGCCTGCTTCTGGCCAGATTGTGAGTTGTATCAGTGCTCACTGACCAAGACCGACCTCTGACGAACCAATATCTGCACCTGTTTAGCTTGTGAGTCACTTCAATTTTCACCGATTGACACCCATCTCACCCCGGTGTCCACGGTTGTCCAGCAGGTAAGGTGTCTTTGCTGCGTACAATATGATGCCTGACTTTGCGCAGAAAGTAAGCTCGCCTCAACTTCAATTATGAGGCGTCTATTCACGACAACTCGATCTCTTCTTGTCAAGCACGTAGGTTACTTCTCATTCAACACGTATTTGTCCGTGTCCTCACTATTACTCTCTTAACAGTGGGTAAGTCTGTATGCATCATTCGACGTGAATGAGCTGTTCCCATCAACTGTTACCTCCTCCAAGTTGCCTCACCGTATTCCTAGAACATAGCTACGGAACACGAGACCTCTAGGTGTATGTGTCACATTCACATCTCAATTTCGACGTATCCGTCGCTAACACGGTCACACAGCCGAAGAACTCGATGGATAGGCCCTACAACACTTGATATCGCCCTCGTTCAGTGCATCGTATTTCATTAATTTTTACGCCCCGTTGAATGCCATATCAACTCGAATTTTAGGTTTCTACCGTCACCCCTTCACCAAGCGTCTTCTCTTGATTTTGGATTTGTGTCCTGTTTCATGTAGTCCGATTCTATCTGTAGCCTTCTTCTTTCAGTCCCTGGGGTTTAATGTACTTGGCGCTTGGTTTGAAACTTCTAGGTCTCTCGATCTCAGCCATTTGGATCTCCCCGACCGGTAAATGGATTTCTGAGCACGAATGGCACTCGGATAGCTTGAGGTCACCTGAGCTCACCATGACCGGTGAGTTACTGATTTCCCTCTGCTCTTGCTGAGCCCTACCACTGAACAATATTCTTCGTCGAGCGTTTTGAACGTAGTCGTTCTCTGGCCAAACCCTGCTTGAGTCATCGGGTGAGAACTTGAAGTGGAGACGTACTACATCAAAGCTGACTGCTTCCTCAAAGCCGTCACTTTTGGGCCCTGCCTCGAATCTCATTATTTAATATAATTGCCCGTCCGGGCGAGCCTGGACACTCGTCCCTATTCCCTCTTCTTTTAGTGACCTACTCCGAGCACGCTTCTACGTCGCACGCATGGATTTAACGCCGTCTGTTGTCAAGTTTCTGATACCATCTGTTGATTGTTATTGTCTGCCTTGGGACGGTATCGCCGAGGCATTTTTGGCGAGGCTGCTTTAGGGGCGACGTTCGTCCTTGTAAA
>SDEE01000608.1:0-30195 GCA_004126415.1 Candolleomyces aberdarensis
GTTTTGCATCTTGCAACACTCCAAAACACACTTATTTTGATTCTGCACTTGTCACTGCATGTTCAGACTTCCTTGACAATTGGTGTTCCAAGTCCTTGTGGTCTCAAACCACCATGTCACACCTATTTCCCTCATGGATACCAAACATCCTCTTACACTATCCATGGCAAGTGGGGGAGTGAGTAATGGTAATCAAGATGCACATCTCCCTCCAACCTGTGCATCTATCTCCAACATCTGTATCTACCTCCAACTTACCTATGTACCCCCAACCTATGCATCTACCTCCAACCTACCTACCTACCTCCACCCTACCCACCTACCTACCTACCTCCAACTCACATATCTGCCTCCAACCTACCTACCTACCTCCAACCTACCTCCAACCTGTCTACCTATCCCCAACCTACCTAGGAATAAAAACCTAGGAAAAAACCTAGGATCCAAAACACAAAACGCCCTTAACCCTAACACCTCTGGACACTTCGATGGTCGCCATGGGTAGACCTTGTTCTCGTCAATCAAAGGAATTGTGTGGTTGATAACACGAAGTGGAGGTAATGGAATTGAGTCCAAGTCTCGACATAGTGGCGCAGCCATTTCCGTCAGCAAGGTACGTGCCTTCTCAATTGCACGGTCATCCAAACTGACACTGCTAACAACTACTCTGGTTGTTGAGTCCTCTTTCATAGGCAACGAGGTAGAGTTTCCAATCACAACTCGCGCAGGGTTCAGCCCAACGCAGACTTGATGCTGATACAGAAACGGTGTTCCCAAGATAAGGTCATAGCTGCTAACATTGATGACGTCGAAATAGCGTTCTTCATCTATATCCTGGTAAGAGAGTTTCACTCTCACTCGCGAAGTGATCTTGGACTTAGAACCTTGCACTGCTAGCTGTAGGTTCAGCGGATCATCAAGCTTTTCACGTTTCAGCTTCAGCTGATCAACTAACGTAGACGAGATAAAGTCCCCAAGTGAGCCACTGTCCAATAGTGCTCGAGAAGGATGATCATTGACATTAACAACTACCACAATTGGCTTAGGTACTATCCGTTGAGTCCCCTTTACAGACGCTGTGTTCCTTTGCAGTCCCTTATATGAATTGCGGGGCACTTGGATACCTGCCACCGCGACTGCATCAGCTGGTTGACCGGATCCTGCAAGGACATGAGCGCGCTGACAGTTAACGCAAAAATGGGGACTCACAATTGGAAGTTCCAATGGTGAGTCGTCAAGTTCAGCTAGGGTGAAGTGATAGTCAAGTTCAACCTGATACCATTTTGCAGGGTTGAATTCTGAGAAGCGTAGACGAGCAGCTGGTAGGTCTTTCACGATTCCGAGTCCCCGATCCATGACGGTGTAGCTCTTGACAGTCCCGTTACGAGCATATCCAGGACTGACACAGAAGCGATTACTGTCATGGGGATCCGTCAAGACGCTGTTCTGTCGGTAAGTACACCTCCGAAGGATGCGCTCCAACGCCACTTCCATTGGCGCACCCATGACAGTTTGTCCAGGGAGTTTCGACAGAGACCAAGCTGCCAACTCCCTATCATGGTGCTGCAGGTTTCGGGAGCGCTTGTGAGCATACCACAGGCCCGGGTTGGATCGTGGATCCGTTGCGAAGCTTTCCGGGACATAGAAGATCTGTTCGAGGTGCGTATCATGGATTTCAAATAGATCTGCACGTTTACCACAGCGCTCGACACAGAAACGAGTGTTCAACGCTATCACTTCGTCCGTAGTCAGCTCAGCTAAGGGCTTTTCGCCTGGATATGGGGCTCCGCGCTTCAAGGTTTCCTGAAGTCGGTCCTTGTAAGGATCCCCGATTTCATTGAAGGGGTAGTAGACGGATAAAATATCGTCGTCACCCATGTCTTCCTCGGTGAGTTCCCTCTCGTCGACATCCATCAAATCTGGAATGCTCGACGTCTCGGCAGGGCCAGAGAAATTGCCCTCCTCTTCCTCGTCGTTCTCAAACAGGAGCTCATCGTTCACATATGAATTGAACATGTCCTCGATGCTGAATGGTAACGGGGACCAACGGTTTGCTGGTTCCGGGTCGAATGGAGTCTCGCGTTGACAGAAACTGCGTCGGCGCTGTACAAGCAACTCGTACCAACGGACCAGATTGAAGTTACGGTTTAGTAGGTGAGCAGTTTCAATCTTTGTTCTGCTTCGCCGAACGTAATCCGTTATGATGTAGAACTTGGAGCTGTGTCGCTGCACACGAAAGCGATCCTCTGCATCCACTCGTGCACCCAATGGGCTTGGATAGTGCCGTACTACACCATCTCGGAGGGTGCATTCAGCAACGTAGCCCACCGCATCACCCATGCGTCGACAATTCAATGGAGTTTCGTCTGCAGGAAGGTTGGCCTCGATCTGCCGAATACGCGCATACCAGTCGGCAGGAGTGAAGTCGGGATCTCTCAGGTCGCGGGCCTCAATGGTATAGTATCTTTCGAGAAGCTTGTCCCAAAGTAGATGGTCATCGATGTATTCTTGGATGAAGGAGAATCGATGTTCGAGTACTTTGTCTTTCGGGAGCCAATCCTCATCACCAGGGTACGGTTGAGATGAATTTAGGATGTTCTCGGCCACCTTGGTGTAAGCATTACCAATCTTGAGCTGAGGTCGTCTAGCATGCCAGTACAATGGCCAGCGATCAAGATCTTCGTTAGGTTTGACAAAATGACCAACTCGTCGAGGGCATCGATTGGTGAGGAACATAATATCCTCGTCTTCCTCCTCGCTATCCTCATAGTCCGAGAACTCGAAGTCATCATAGCTAACGGACATGGCGTTGCATTCTAACGAGTCGATTACGCCCTCCATCACGTCATCTCCACCGGCAAACTCAACATTGAAGTTGGAGACTCCAGGAGGACGTTTGGAGGAGGACTTAACAGAATTCGCTCTAGGGCAGTTCCGCTTCATGTGACCAATCTCCTTGCAAAGGAAGCATTTATTGGCGGCACGAAGTTCCTCTTCCTCCTTCTTTGATAGTTTAGAATCAGACCCGTTCCTCGAGAACGAGCCCTTCTTTGGACCAGAAGGCCTTTCAGATCTGGATGGTCTTGAGGATCTTGAAGGTCTGTTGGGGTTCGAATGGGATCTTTGCTGATTGGAATTGGAGGATGATGGGTTATTGTGGTTCCCTGAGTTCTGAGGTCGATTATGGCGTGAATGATGGTCTGTTCTCTTGGGCTCAACCGGTCTAGAGTGAGAAGACTGTAACGTCTTCAACGGCTTTTCTGAAAGCTCGACATATAGGGCATGATCTAAGATCTCCTCCCAAGTATTTCGCTCTGGGTGATAGTGGTCTCTCCAGAGGGCTGACTGGACTGAAGAGCGCATGCCTTCGAACAAACGAGTTACCTTCTCGCGCTCAGTGATCTCTCCGATAAGATCAGCAAGTTCTTCTAGCTCGAACGCGAACTCATTGACCGTTTTCGTTCCCTGAGTCAAACTATTGAAGCGACCACGGCAGCGAACTCGGAAATCCATGGGGAATATGTGATTAAATAGTGCTTCATACATCTGGGATACAGTCCAATTGGCGGCATTATTAGCGATACGTTGCTCATAATAATCGTACGCCTTCTTCTCAAGGCTACGCGCAGCCACTTCCACTTGGTATTTCTTGGGCACTCGGTTCATCTTCAAGGAAGAGACGACTTCTCGAACGTGACGGCTGAAGTTCCTGATGTTCTGAGAACCATCGTATCTGAAAACCTTCATGCCGCTCAATACGTGTTTCGAGATGCGAGTATCTTCTTCATCACTGCTCGATTCGGAGTCGGAGGAATTGCTCGATGAATCTGATGATGTCGAGGATCCTGATGGCGAAGAACCGTCATCAGGTTGTCGAGGTACACGACGTCGACGAGGTCGGCTATCATTGTCACTGTCAGAATCAGAAGAATCGGAGGACGAGTCGGTATCGGAAGGCGAAGAGGAGTCAGAAGGAGAGGGGTCTCGTCGTGAACGACGAGCTCTCTTTTTCCTATGGGACTTGGCCTTCTTCGCTTTCTTGTCGTTCGATTTCTTCTTTTTCTTCTTGTCCGATTTCTTGGGTTTACTCGCTGGTCCTGAGTTTCCTTGTAAGCGCTCTGCGGCCTGAAGAGCAACCACCAATCCGCTTTTGGGAGGGATCTGGGCTGACGGGCGAGCTGAGAAGGCCCGTCGAGAACCCCGGCCAAGACCAGTACCGAGTCTCACAGGAACGCCAAGCCTCGCAGGAGCACGAGGTGGGTTCATTGAGGCCAAGAACGAGGGAAGGGGGAGCACGGATCGTTCGCGACGCGGAACTTTGTCGATGAGGGAGTCGACTTCAGGCGTCGTCGGCACATGTACAGCAGCAATGTTGAGAGCAGCAGATTTAGTCTTCGATTTCTTCTTAGACTTCCTCTTCCTTTTCTTGAGTTGCTCAAGGGCGGCGGCCTGCGCCTCCACATTGAGTTCATCGCTATCCCAGTCAATATCTCCCCAGTTGCGAGGGTCGACGGCCTTGCCCTTATCACGAGAGGGCCCGGCCTGAGGTTCGATGGAGCGGACGCTCGAGTCGTCACTCGAGTCCGAGTTGGAGCTACCAGGTTCTTCATTACCTGCTCCGGCAGTCTGAACTGCATCGTAGCGACGAGCTAGGTGCGCATGCTCGTCCTGCGTGAGTTGCTGCACGGCATCGTCGACGGCAGCGTTCTGCTCGGTGGTGAGAACGGGGAGAGCTAACGCTTGCTCCTCACCTACGTTCATAGCAGCAGCGGCCTCACTCCTACTGGCGGAGTCGAGGCTATGAGCACGGCGAAGACCAGTAATGGTCGTCCAGCCGTCGTTGCCCATGGTGTCCTTGCGGCGAGCGTTCTCGGTCCTGGTGAAACCAGTGGTATTGATAGTACTACGGGAGGTGGATACACCAGACGGCTTCTTGCGCATCTGGGTGGTCTCGGGACCCGCCGCCTTAGCGGGAACCGGTGCATCTACTCTAGTACTAATTCTACCTCCCCTCTYGGGGGTACCTGCGTCRGAGCTAGCAGGGGAAGAGGGGYGAGAAGCGGGCCTTGAGGCCACGACCTTGCTATAGAGTGGGGCCATGGCACCTTCGAGAAGAGGGCTACTGCCACTCTCGTCGAAGGATTCCGGCAGCGCCTGCACGGTGACGGGGGGCGTCCTAGGCAACGCCTCAGCTCGCGCGCAAGATCGAGTCTGGTAAGTCGAAGTCGGTCGGGCTGCCATTTTTTTGTTGTTGCCTCAATGTCGATGTGTCAATTGTCAAAAGTCAAAACAGGAAGTCGATATTGAGGGAGGGTATACGGTTGGTGGTGGATGTTGCTGGGTAACTGGGTGGTCCGGGTGATCATACCGTTCGCCGTCCAGGTGCCGAGCAACATCAAGGGGTTGCAGTAAGTTCTTGCGAAGTCGGTAGTAAGAGAGAGTTCAAAATATGTGGCGAAAGACTCTAGTTGTGGCTGTTAGGCATCGACTGAGATGTTTAGACACACGAGGAACCCGGATAGAACTGGAGAAAACTATCGGATTCGCTAAGAGTAAAATAATCTACAATTGTGGGTAGATATATAAAAATAAGGGTGTACAAATAACTGTAAATACGAAGCATAAACAAAGGATAAATAAAAGGAATATTCAGCTAGATAGACTCTGGAGTATATCCGTTACATCCAGAATCTGAAGAGTTTGTCTATGATGACATCTGCTATGGTGCAGACTATCTGAAGCTCTTTGAGGAAGAAAAAATGACAGAAAATGATACTCTTGTCAGCTTCTCCCTTGATGGAGCTCAGCTATATTGCAAGCAGGCATCTGACACCTGGATAGGGATCTGGATTGTCCAAGACTACAGCCCCAAGAAATGTTTCCAACAGAAATATGTCCTCCCAGCATTCGCAGTCCCTGGCTCCTAAAAGCCCAAATTCATTGATTCCTATACCTTCCGCACTTTCCACCACCTTTCTGAAATCCAAAATGAGGATGGGGGGCATGGGATCAAGATGAAGGATGCGCTAAAGGGAGAGATAATTCAGAGTCAGACATTTCTCTACCTTAACACAGCAGATGCTATTGCACTTCCAGAGATGGATGGGCATGTAGGCCATCATGGTGCACAGTTATGTTGTATTCGGTGTCCAATGAAAGCGCGGCATAGAGGCAATGGGTTCTACTACTCTGTCTACCTGAAGCCAAATCACTACAACATCCCATCTTGTAACCACGGCCACATTGACATCAGGAACCTTGAAGAGCCCTCTCGAGCACTTTATGAGCAACAGCTTCAAATTTTATCAACTTCCAAACACAGACCGAGTTTGAAGAAAACAGGGAAATGACTGGCATCAGCAAACCCTCAATTTTGTCAGGACTTAACCCACGTCAGATGCTCCCTATCCCAAAGTGCTTTTCAGTTGATTTGATGCACCTGATTTGCCTTAACATTGGTGTGCTTCTCATTCCTCTCTGGAAAGGAGATCTCTACTATAGGCCCACAGACAGTGTCGAGACTTGGCCTTGGGTCTGTCTTGCTGGAGACGCATGGGACTCCCATGGAAAACTAGTGGCTGCTGCCAAACAATACTTTTCCTCTTCATTCCACCGACCACCTCGAAACCCAGCAGAAAATATCAACAGTGGCTACAAGGCTACTGAATGGTACTTGTACATCTTTGGACTTGGGCCAGGGTTTTTTTGGCAGCTCCTCCCTCTTCAATATTGGCAAAACTTTGCTGTCTGGTCAGAGGAGTGCAGATTGTCTCACAACAAGCAATCTCTACCAGCCAGGTTGAAGAAGCCCACCAGTGTTTTATCCAGTTTGTGGAGGAGTATGAAGCAATCTACTATCAGCTCTGTGTAGACCACATGCATTTCTGTTGCCCTTGGCTTCATACCCTTCTCCATGTTCCAAGCAAGATCCAAAGAGTGAGACCTGGAGCATATTACTCTCAATTCACCATGGAGTGTGCCATAGGTGACTATGGGCAGAAGATTCGGCAACCTTCAAATCCGTTTGGGAATCTGGCCAAGATAGTTGAGTGAGAGGCACACATGAATGCACTCTTTGCTATTTACCCAGATCTAAACACAACACCTTCTGGGCGTCAGCCAAGTGAGCAGGACCTTGATGTAGGCAATGGGTATTTCTTCCTTTACCCAACATCTGGAGGCTCCAAAGTCATTTCTAGTGCCCATGGCAGGTATCTTGAAGATAACCTTGGGCGCAAAAGATTTGTTTGGTACAGCCGGGTCCTGCTACCAAATGGTCAAATTGTATGCAGTGTCTATCAGGAACCGAACCTCACCAAAGAAGAACCTTGGGTAACTTGGAATGCAAAGGTATGATTCTATTCACTGTCAATATAGATTTCATTCTAACTTGATACAACAATATTCAGATCCAGTTCGGAGATGACATCAGGCGCTCAGACCATGTTATGCTTGTGATGTCTGGTAATGATGCCTACAAGCAGGCTCTGGCTGAGAAGTGGACTGCTCAGAAGAATGCACATAATATGGTGTTTGAGGTTAATAACATGTGGTGCATCTCCAAGGCTATACATTCTCTTTTTTCCTCCACTTATATGGCGCATATAGTTGCACTATCAAGCAGCTGGAGGCAAAAATTGCCTCACTTGAAAAAGAGAATGTCTCTTTGAGCAAGGCGGCCTCCAGCAGCTCACCACCACACTTGGCCCTGTGCAATGTTGTTGTCTTTCCTCCGCAACCCAAGAATCCAACAAAGGGAACTGCATACTACCTCAAGCATGAGTGGACGACCGCTCAAAAGCACAGCAACAGCAAGCTTAGCGTTTGGGGATTCTTCACAGATCTGGATGGAGCGGAGCAGGACTCTACCGTCCATCGGCAGCTAAGTGACAAGGCCTATCTTCTTTTTGCACAGATTGTCCTCAGCGGATGGTACCCGGATTCCTGGGGTTGTGAGTGCAATCACGCACAGGAGGTTAACTTCAACACCCATATGGTTTTGGCGTTCGTAATTCTTGCAATTGTGCCTCAAGGTGACTTCTGGAAGTGCCTTGAAGAGTTGCAATTATGAAATACCCTGACTTCAAGAAATGCAAGCTCCTTGGTCTTCTTTCCCAGGGCGCACCCAGTTTGTTGCCCCATAATTTCTAGCCTTTTTTGCAGTATTACTAACTTGAATTATCTTCCCAGGTCATGGACTGAAACTCGACGGCTTGTTGGATGATGCTTCCATCAAAGATGAAGCACATACTTGCGACTTGAAAAATCCGAAGCCCTCATCAAACCTCTCAAAAAAACCNAAAGAAGAAAAAATCGAAGACTTTGGCACAGCCTCCAGCAACTGATGGCGTCACCAGCACCAATCCTACTGCTACCTCCAAAGTTCCGTCCAATAATGCCAGCAACAACATCAACCCTGCTACTGTGGCCACTGTTCTCACTGATCTGGCAGTGTCTCCTGGGCCTGGCGAAAGCGGCCAACATCCACCTTCTACTTCATCTGGTGGCAGCAGTGACAGCTCCATAGGTTTGAATATTGGCACTTGTCCTTCTGCTCCATGGGTTTGAATATTGGCGCTAGTCCTTCTGCTCCATTGATGGCGGCTGCCACTCTCACTGACAACTCAAACGGATCTGCCCTAGATGCCGAGTCTGGTGGAGGCTCTAGAAGAAACAAAGATACTGATGACGACTTCTATTTTCCGGCCCCCAAAGTGGATCTATTTGGTGACTTGGACTTGAATGCTGCGACGGACGGTCACTCTCTTGCGGATGCTATGAATGTGGATAACCATGTTGAGGAAGAAGGCTCTGGAACTCAGCCCAGTGGTTACGACAAATCTGGCAACCCTGACAACATCCCAGTCTATGAAAATGCTGACAATAAATCACACATAGATAACAATCAAGCTGAAGATGCGCCGCTGCAATCTCACCCCCAATTCTCTCATAAATCCAGAGTATGTTTTTTTGTCTGCCCTTCTACAGTCAAGCAATGCTTATTTCTCCCATATTATATTCAGTTCAAACAACTGTGAGTGCCCCTTACATCTTCTTGACATTTGGAGACTTGCTAATTCGTTTAAAGAAACCAACTCAAGGTTCCTAGACCCACAGTTGTTCATGAAAAAATTATGGCTACGCCCCTCCTCCCCCTTCTCCTCCAAGCCCAAAGAAGGCCAATCCATTGAAGAGGAAGCATCCCACAAAGCCATTTGACGCCGAGGCGGAACTCAGCAAGTCAAAAGCGGCTCGTTATAACTCCCTGTTTCTTCAAATTGCCTCTCTAACATTATCCACAGGGGTTTCTTCGCAGTGGACTATATGAGAGATCACCCAGAAGCAGGAAAGGGAGAAGTGAATGCCGCATGGAAAGCGGTTCATGAAAACACAAAAAAAGTATGTTTTTTCTTGATCATACACCCATTTTGCGATGCCAATACCTTTCTCCAACAGAAATACAAAGCGCAGAGCAAGCTGGCCAAGAAAGAGGCCAAAATGGTGCAATCCCAGCCTGTACAGGCATAGACGGATGGGTACGTATATCCATATCGCTCTCTTGATATATTTCTGACTATAATTTCATGTTTTTTACAGTGTGCATTCCGATTCCTTCAGATTCCCAGCCATGCAATTTGCAAACCCTCTCTGTTCCACTCTGCTGGCCTCATTTCTCCCTGTCTGTTTTTCTGCTGGTCTGGGACGTGCTCTGAGTGTTTCAGATTTCTTTTTCATTATGTTTCCTCTCTATTCAGACTGTATTGGCCTCTCGCAGAATTGTAGATTCTCAAAATAAATACATTTAATGCTTTTACTCTGTTGGCGTCAGCTGGCCTCCACCAGAAATCTGACAATGCACAATTTCCGGAAACTCTGACCACCTCCATCACTTTCAGCACATTTCAGATTTGCTCCTGGGGTTTCCGACGTGGTTCTCACCGGGGCTGAACCTTTGACATTTTACTAGTTTGATAAAGCAGTCAGGTGATTACAATCAGTGTAGGTCCATATTTAATGTGTAACTGTTGTTGCACCTCCCTGTTCAATAACCCTCAAAGCCGGCTTTGCCGCAACACCCGCTACTCGGGCCGCCAACACTAGAGCTTGCTCTTGTTGACATACTAAGTTGTACGTTACTGAGTCCCTTCATGCTTTCTAACTGCGCTCGCTGACGCACACCTGCAGCGTGCTCGCGCTCGCGCTTGGAAGGGGAGAGGCTGAGTCTGAAACACTGGTCTTTTCATTCTAAATGGTGCCTACAAGCACCCACAAGTTGTGACTTGTTTACTTGTCAGAATAAAATCTAGCCCTGGCTTGTGATGTGTGATGTGTGATGTGAGAAATCTGCATATGATTGCTGACCAGCAGCAGGGACATGCACTCGCACACGAGTGAATGCAAGTAGTCCAAAAAATAGTAAATGGGAGGGAAAATATAGCATGAGACGTAAATGCTATACACTGACATGTTTCTTACGTAAGCTAGGAANGGGGGGGGGGGGTACTAAAGACCCGCTACTAGAGTAGCGGGCATAACCTTTAGAGCTGGCTTTGCCGCACACCTGCTACTCAGGCCACCAACACTAGAGCTCGCTCTTTGGATGTTGACACACAAAGTTGCACTTTGTAATCAGAAGGAAGATCTCTTATCACTACTTTATATGCTCTTCCCTGCTGTTACTGAGGCCCCCCCTCGTGCTTTTTAACTGCGCTTGCTGACACATGCCTGTGGTGTGCTTGTGCTTGCGCTTGGAAGAGGGGAGGCTGAGTCTGAAACACTGATCTTTTTTTCTAAAAGGCACCCACAAGTTGTACCTTGTTTACTTGTCAGAATGAAATCCAGCTGTGATTCACAATGATGTAATCTGTAAGAAATCCACATATGATTGCTGACTGGCAGCAGGAACATCCACTTGCGCACAAGTGAATGCAAGTAGTTGGAAAAATAATAAATGAGATGGCAAATATAGTGTGAGAGGTAAATGCCTTACACTGACATCTTTCTTATGTAAACTAGGAAGGGGTGAGGGGGGGTACCAAAGACCCGCTACTAGAGTAGCTGGCATGGGTTAACAGGAATGAGGGGAAGGCCAAATTATGGAACAGGAAGCAATTTGTCTATCACTTTGCAACACAAATCCGGAAGTATCAATTGAGCCCACTGATTGGCACTTCCTGGCATATACTCCACACTGCTCCTTTGCTTCGGTTTGGCAATGGAATCCATCACTGAAAGAATGGTGGACTGATAATGTCATATTTGCTTGGATCATGCAGACCATCAATGGCACATAGAAGCAGTGGGCCGACGCTCTGTGCAGCATACCTCCGTTGGTTTCATTGGAATGACGGAACACAACAAAAGCCATCTATAAGCTGATTTCTACAGTAAAGTGATCAACCTATGGTTAATGTGAATGGTGAATGAAATAATGAGGTGCAGCAAAGGAGAGACGGGGCCAATGAGGCGGTTGATATTGTGGAGCGGTGGCTGTGACCGGGAAATGCGGGACATGTGAAAAGCCCCCGGGTAGAGTTGATTGGGACTCGAGTCAACGTCAACTCTCGCCTTGGTTTTCAACGACGACGAGGATGTCTGCAGGGTTCAGGATAACGCCTGCGCTATGGGACAAGATCCACCACTTTGCGTCGTTTCCCCAGACCGGCGGTGAGTGTCGCGATTTCGCGGGTGCTCGCGTGCGGCATGCTCACCGAGATTAGTGTCCCTCCAGCAGATGGTGCTCTTTGGACAGAACCCGAGTCAAGGCACCCTCCTCAAGGCCAGTCAGTTCCTCTCAGGTGAGCGAGCATCGTCCGTCTCGTCGTCATCCAGCCTCATTCTATGTAGAGGAGCTCCCCGTGCGTCTGGCGCATCGAGTCAAGGAGCTCGACGAGCTGCCCCACAATCTGAGCGACATGCCGTCCATTAAGAAGGTCAAGAACTGGTACGCCCAGTCGTTCGAGGTGAGGCTCGAGCTCTCCTCCCATACAACCCGGCTCGACTCAAACCTTTGCTCTGCAGGAACTCATCGACTTCCCGACCATCCACCTCCCGCCCAACATCCGGCAAGCACTCATGAACTCCAAGAACGACGAATACCACCACCTCCCCGAATCGAAGCCCAACCCCTCTCTTGGTGAAGCCTTTTCATCACCTCCGAACGCGAACAACGGCGTCAACGGGTACAACAAGCTCAAGTTGCGGGTTCCCATGGAACGGAGGTCCGTCTCTCCCTTGACTTCTTTTCACGCTCCCTCATCTCGTCTCGTCCAGATACTATGCCAACACCCATGGAATAACCCACTGGCCTCCCGAAATCCAAGATTACAACAAGCGCTTCACCAAGCTCCTCGAACACATCAAGCACCGACACGACCCTACCGTCACCACTGTCGCTCAAGGTGTTTTGGAATGGAAGCGGTCGCAGAACGCACGGCATATCGGGTTGGACATGCAAGCATGGTTAGATAGATTCTACATGTCGCGTATCGGGATTCGGTTCTTGATAGGTCAACGTACGTCCTCTGTCTCCCTTCTCCTTGCTTTCAATCAATTAACCACGTCCACATCCTCTTGCAGACGTGGCCCTAAACACTCAACAAGCACATGAAGACTACGTTGGCATCATTTGCACTAAAGCCAACGTCCACGATATAGTGCAAGAAGCAATCGAAAACGCCCGCTTCGTTTGCGAAGAGCACTACGCAATGTTCAAAGGACCCCCCGTCCAACTCATCTGCCCACCCTCCCTCTCATTCCCCTACGTCCCTGGTCATCTCTCCCACATCTGCTTCGAGCTTCTCAAAAACTCTTTGCGTGCCGTCGTCGAACGGTTCGGGGTCGACAGCGAAGACCATTTCCCCCCTATAAAGGTCGTAGTGGTAGAGGGAAAGGAGGACATAACGATCAAGATCAGCGACGAGGGAGGTGGAATCGCACGGAGCGCTATACCCCTCATCTGGACGTACATGTACACCACCATGGACCGGAGCAACGAGTCCCTTGAACAGAACTTTCAAGCATCCGATTTCAAAGCTCCCATGGCCGGCTTCGGCTACGGTCTCCCCTTGTCGAGACTGTACGCTCGGTATTTCGGTGGGGACCTCAGGTTGATCTCGATGGACGGGTTCGGGACGGATGTCTATATCCATTTGAACAGGTTGTCGAGCAGTAGAGAACCATTGCATTAACGACGACGACGTCTGTTCACTTGTGTTGTTGTTGAAAACATATATATCTCTTTTGTACCTATTGCATGCATTCGTGTATCTTTATTAATAAAAACCAAGAAACCCTATAATTACAATGGACCCGACCCAGAGATTAAACGAACGGAAACCGAGACTCAACCAACGGATGTCATCGTATATACAAGAATGAATGAAGCACAGAGCACGGGGCACGAAATGGGATAGAATATGTACACACAAACGATAGCAAGGGGAACCAGATGCGAAACTGAAAAAAGGACGGAAGGATCGAAAACGAAAGCAAAATCCAGACGAAGCATAGAAAGCTACACCCTCCTCCCCACCTCACGGAGCCCTCGGCAACCCATCCCATCCCCTCTTCATAGCCTGACTCGCACCCGACCCTACCATCGAAGAGCCTGTCGAGCCCATTGGCGGTGATGGAGCACCGTGGTACATCGACGCAATCTCATCCTGCACACGCTGGATATACGGTGACGTACCCAGATAATCGTTGACAGGTCCGGTATGGTGATACCCGCCCCCTGCTCCCGCTGCATCTCCAGATGCGAATGGAGGCTGAGCTCCCCGAGAAGACGACGACGACGACGGATGTTGAACCGCATACCCACCCGTCCGCATAGGCAACGCGGCCTGCCCACCAGCGTATGGACTCAAATTTATACTGAGACCTGGGTGGTCGTACATTTGCGAGTGGTGTGGATGTTGACGATGTTGTAGTTGCTGTTGCTGTTGGCGTCCAGATGACGACGATGATCTTCTCCCCGCTATCCCACCAAACGCCGGTTGCTGCTGCTGCCACCCAACTGGCAGGCCCCTCCTCCCTGTCCCACCCACCATCCCAGCAGGCCCCACCACTCCCTCGACCTCTNCGCCGGACCAGGACCGCCCACAGGCATCCCACTGCTGACATACTGCATCGCCATGGCCCTGTGCCTGTGCACCCTCGCTTCAAGTTCTCGTTGATGTTCAACAGCAGCCTCCTCCCTCACTCGCTGCGCCTCCCTCTGCTCTCGAACCTTCCTCGACCGAATGGCAGCCGTCAATGCCAACACCTCTTCCCTCAGTTTCTGATTCCCATACTTGAGCTGCTGGAGCTCGTACTGCCAACTCGAGCCTTTGCTGATGTCTAGGGCTTCGAAGAGGTTGGACTTGATGTCTGTGGGAGCCGGAGTATTTTCTGCGCTTGTCGGCGCGGTCGTGGATGATGTCGCGGGTGAGGTAGCAGAGTGGGATGGGGAGGATGATGACGGAGACTTCGACGAATGGGTGTGATGGTACGACAAGGAAGAGGAAGGCGACCCAGCCGATGACGAAGGTATTGATGATGTTGGCAGGAAATCATGCACCTCCGCACTCGCCACCCTAACCTGATAAATCAGGTGCGCAGGCGAGATGCCCCCAGGGAGCTGCGTAACATGCCTAACCGCCGGATCTCTCTGCATCCTGAACACGTTCACGACAACTTCCACCGAACGTTCGTGTTCTCCGTCCTCTCCTCCTGCTCCTCCGTCTACGGTGGAGCCATACAACCTCGGAAGCGGCACAAATCCCTCCTGGAGCTTCATCCTAACCCTCACACTAGCCCACTTTGCATCGTACTCTCCCTCCCCGACCTTCCCCAGACTCTTGAAATGGCTTTTTAACAAAGCACTCGGCTCCGTGAGGAGCTTTTCGAATTTCTTGCTCGTAAACTCCTCCGGCGAGAAACCAAGAACGTCTCTGATCCCAGAGCCCACGTTCATAATCACCATCGACGTACTGACAACACCCCAGAACTCCTGTCGGACCACGACGTCTTCCACTTCTTCAGCCGTCGTTGGGTCTATGACGGTGGTCGACCCATCCGAGCTCTGCGGGTACCGCCTCGGCCTCTGGAGAACAACGCTCTTTGCAATCCCCCCACCTCCTCTAATCAACGTCTCCCAAGTCACATTTCCCATCTCCCTCGCCCTGCCCGTGAGGATGATTGCTTTCCGTCCCTTCCCCGGCTCGACATGCAACCTGCCCCTCGACTCGACCCAGACATAAGTCCCATTCTTTGCCTTGGCTCTGAACATCAAGCTGACATTTCTAGGAAGACTCCCGTGCTGCTGTCCCACCGTCGAAATCCCTGGTTCCCCAAGCACGCTCGTCAACGCAGTTCCCGGCACCACGCCCAAACCACCAGCAGGTCCATTGCTAACCCCCGAGTTTGAGCTGGTCGAGCTCTCCTTCAACTCCCTCATCAACGGGACAAGATCCTCTGGATGTGCCAAATCGGCGAAACTTGCTCCTACAAGCTCTTCGGGCTCGTACCCCAACACCCTCCGCACACTCGGCGCGACATACAAGAAACTGCCTTTGAGCGACACGACATGCACGAAATCGGGTCCCAGCTCGAGTAGGATCATATGGATGGGATTATTGCCTCCGTAGGTTCGCAGGAGCTCGTTTGTATCCATCGCAGCGCCGGTGGTGAGTGCAGATGAGGAAGAGCCCGAGGCGGGGCTGGGGACGGGAACATTTGTTTTGGTCGTAATGGGTATCGCTTTGAGGAACGCCGGAATACTCAACAGCCTCTTCAACTCCTTCGACATCGGCACTGGGGGGAAATTCTGCCCATTCTTCCTATCCCTGCCCCCCAACATCTGTTGCCCCACCTGCCTGATCCCGTTCGAGGTGCTAGCGCTCGGATGATGACCAAGGTGCATAGAAGGCGGGTAATGATCCACCAAATAGCTCCCTTGCTTCATATTCTCGAGGATGGCCTTGGGCTGCTCCGTCAAATCAACCTGGAAGCCCACATGGAACACCACATCCTGCTCCCCCTCCAGTCCCTCTCCATCTTCGCCTCCTGCTGCTGCTGTGCCCTTCCCCGACACACCCCCAGGAATCGGAATAACGGTCAACAGATTCCTGAACGGCGTCCCATCCTTTCTATAGTTGACGATCGTCGTCTGACACTCCTTATCAGCGACCAAACACTTCTTCAAATACCGAACCGCAGCCCTCGTCTCCTCATCCTCCCTCTCCCCACTCTGCTCCATCATTCCCCGTGAGCTCTGCAAAAATCTGCAGTTCCTTCCCAGAACCTCCCTCTCGTCATATCCCGTCAACTTGCAAAAACTCGGAGAGCAATAGACGATAGGGTTGTCATGTCTTCGGACGTCGACGACGACGAAGGAGCACGTAAGGTCGACTGGACCCAGGTTGACGCGCGGGTACGGTCGGCTGAAAACCCTCGCTAGGATCGAGAGGATGTCAAAGCCAGTTGCCGAATAGTACACGGGTTGTATGATACCAGCGGCGGCTGTCGTAAGCGAAGGCAGTGGGATAGGGAATCGGGTAGCCGCAGGGACGATGCCGAGCTTATCAGGGATAGCAGATGGTGACGGCTTTGTCACAACGGAGAGCCGCTGCTGCTCGTCGGGCTGCGATTGCACCTGGTGCTGCGACATAAACTGATCAAGCTGGAATGGCGAAAAAAGCGGACCAGCACTGGTAGGACTGGGGTGGGTCGGAGAGGGCACGCTAAGCTGGACACCAGCAGATTGAATGTGCCGTACGGGCATCTCGTCAAAGTCAAAGGCGCCTCTGGAGGGTGGTAGCTGGTCGACTGCCTCGTATGTCGGCGAATCATGCCAGACTTCAATCTGCTTTTGCTTCCTGCAGCGCCTTTAGCACCATAACCTGTGAGCCATACGAGAGAATGCGCACCCATGATTCACCGCCGGAGAAAAGCCATTGTTCATCAGCCAGTTCGTCTGGTTCAACATCCCAGCAGGCAGCACCTCCGCTCCTCCACCCGACGCCAAAGCAGGTGCGGTCGCATACAAAAAGTCGGGCATCTGGAAGTGCACTGGCCCCACGTCGGCGGCGGAAAACTCTTCTTCGAGATGGTGTCCATTGGGTGGTTGCGGCTGGTCGTCGACGTATGCGAACGGCGAGCTGACGTTGTAGGACGACGACGACGACGACGGCGGGTAGTAGCCCTCGGATGCCATGCTGCAGTCGTGCGTGGTCGGGTGTAGCGGACAGGTGGCGCGACAGCAGCGCAGTGGTCGCCTGGGTTGCTCACTGTCTGCAACGGGCTGCTCGACGGGCTGGACGAGCTGGAGATAGATATGGAGAGAGAAGAGGGGAGCGAAAAAGCGAGTGTATTGTGGTAAATGTATCTAACTAAACAAGGCACCTGCGCTCAAAGGCCGCCAGAGTGACGTCACGCCAAGAATGTTCCTGCCCGCCGACGGTCTCCTCCAGCGAGTGGAGAAAAATGCAAAGCGGCCACGCAGAATACAGCTCAATCTCTGCCCCGTTTCCCCTATCCAATGCCCATTGAATAAGGACACAGTAGTGAATATGAGGCATGTGCCCACCCCGGATCCAACAGTCACCACCCTAAATCTCAATGCGAACGTCAGCGCTTACGCCACAGGATGTACACGTACATCCAGCCCTGCTTCCATCGCAGCCCCCCCATGTGTACTTACCCTTCCTGGCTCCAGCTCATCTATCACAGGAAGAACCCGTGCACCGATCATACTATACACCACTAGCATTCCATTATGCAGCTAATCATAATCGCAGCCCAGGAGAAACGACGGCAGTACTCGTACAACAAAAAGAGCACGAGCGGGTCTAGGCACGGAGCTGGTTGCGCAAGTTCCTCTCCAGGTTGCCCTTCGGTCGGATATACTGCACATAAGCACCATCCCTAGAATTAAAGGCGTCAGCTGCGGTCCCAGACCATCAATGAAAAGAGGCAAAAAGAGAAACGCACTGCAGCACCCGCTTCTCGGCCTTGAGCCTGAGATACTCCTCCTTATTCACATTGGTGAAGCCCCACTTCTTCGAGACGATGATCTTCTGGCGACCAGGGAACTTGTAGCGAGCACGGCGGAGAGCCTCCATGACGACGGGGGCGTTCTGCTCCTTCGTGCGGATGGAGAGGATGATCTGGCCAATGTTGACACGGGCGACCGTGCCGTAGGGCTTGCCCCAAGCGCCACGCATACCAGTTTGGAGTCTAGAATAGATGGGAACACTTAGCGCCACGAGCTAACCATGATCCTTGGAAAGAGAACCACTCACCGATCGGCTCCAGCACAGGACAACATCTTGTTGATACGAATGACATGGAACGGATGAACCCGCACACGCAGATGGAACGAATCCTTGCCCGACGTCTTGGTCACATACTTGTTAGCACAAATACGCGCAGCTTCCAGAGCCTCGCTGGAAAGCTGCTCGTACTCGTCTGACACAAGGTGGGCGCAGAACGGGAACTCGTCGACGTTGGCACGCTTACGTCCGAGGTCGAAAATACGGATCTAGATAGGTAGGTAGATGGCGGATTTCATGGAAAATTAATGGGAGAAGATAGAAGGAACAATTAGCTTTCAAATTCCATTCTACATCCGTGATAAGATAGAACGCACTTTAGGGTCGGGAACACCACGGTTGTACCTCGACTTGGGGTACGGCTTGTTCTTGCAGTAACGGTAGCAGCGAGCAGGTCGGCGTCCCATCTTGAATTCTATTCAAAATAGGAGGAAAAGGTTCGTCAGCCCAAGTCCCGCCAACAACCACAGAGCGAAACCCAAAGCAAAGGGAAAATCCAAAAAATCCCATTCCCGCCTGATCTAGCCCAAAACGTCATCCAACTCTCCTCCCCTCGCATCCACCCCAAAATCGCCCAAAATCGCCCTCAAACCCGCCCGCAAAGCGCATCCGAAACAGCGTACTCACATAGTTTCAGTCTTGACGGCGTAGAGAAAGGGGGGTGGGGAGGGATGACGAGCGATGCCCTGCACCCTTTTGTACCGCGTTTTCCTGGCTGGATGACTAAAGCAAATCCGTCAGAGGCTGAGTAAGGTCTGTTTGGCCGCTTTGTTTGGACTGCAGGGTTTCGGAGCCGGAAAGTCAACTTGACTCCGAGCCTGCTTTGGTTCCGAGCTTCCGTTACGAGCTTGCGGCGGACAAATGCTTGGCTGACGGTTTTTTTTCAACTTGTCAAGTAAAATGCAGTCGTTCAATCACTCAATCAAGTGTCAAGTCAATTTCACCTCTTTTCTGCCACACAGTTCGACCAATCTAACTGTTTTTTCTTCTGGTCGGTTCCGCCCATCTGCCTCCAATCTAGATATGGTAAGTAAAGTTCAGGCATTATAGCATTATGTCGCCATTAGCATTACTAACCCGACTTCAAGGGCCAAGATCACCTAAGATACTCTGTAATCATACCAATTGAAACATGCACAGCTCTGCGCAGCACCTGAGAGGAAGAGTCACCATTTCTTCACTACGGCGTAAATTCATATATGCCTGAACTTTACCAAGACCTACTGGGCCTCTGTGTGCATCACGACAGGAACACGCTCCTCAAAGTCAAATTGCGGCCATGACACACGCTGCGGGCATTCAATTCGGGACCAGCGCGTCCCTTCGATTTGGCTGCAGTCACCGTTGGCGACCGACGTAGGGGTCCATCATTCCTTCCATCGTCACAATGACGCTGGGGCGAGACTGGACCATTGGACTAAACCTCGAAAGATAACCTACATGACCTCTAACATGCCCCCCTCACTCCATCTCTCAATAATGATGGTGGCTGAAGCTCCTCCATTTCAGTAATAGGCTCTAGCCGACTAGCTGCAGTGAAGGTTCAGGTTTGTCACTCATGTTCTTTTCTCCAAATTCTTCTTCCCATTCTTTTCTCTCTTACGAACGCGAGTTCTAGACCAGTTGTTATATGTATCACCCGCCGCAGAGTTCTAAGAACGCCTCATTTCGCCCTCTAGTAGTCTCCTCACAATTCGTGCCCGAGTCGAAGTTCATTTCCTCCACCGCTCGATCCACCCGAGGTATAGCAATCCTACTATCGGACACCGTGCCTTCAGGGAAGATTAAGTGAATGAGGTAACTACAGTAGCACGCCATCCTATCCGTGCCAGCTATTAAAGACTTCTCAGTCAGCTAATTCATTTGGCTATGTGCTATCCCCCAGGTGAGCTTCGTTAATATCATCTCATAAGCTCCCTCGCTAACTCCTCCACCTCATGTACTTTGGTCCATCCAATTTCTAGAACGTCGAATGATGATTTACCATCTACAGACGAAGGCATCAGCCAAAACCCTCGCTCTCTCCACGAAAGTTAAAGGAGCCGTGTGTTGATGATTATGACAAATTCGCATTGTCGAAAGAACGATTGCGACAAGTGTCTCCGACATTGAACCGCTCAATTTGTGCGTCATAGAGTCGTGTGATCTCGAATTCGAAGTCTGTCGTCACAACTTCTTTTTCTTCTCCTTTGTCTGTCCTCCTTCGAGTCTCCACCCTGACAACGACGACGAACGTGAAGCGATAAATAGCCATGTCTACGACCCCCACCAGGCAAACGCCTTTGAAGATGCAATACAGTCAGTACCACCTCCCATCTCCCCCTCACCGAAATCATGATCAATCATAATGTCTTCGTTCCTATTCCTCTCACCTCCTCCGCCAACCAATGACCTGTCACCAAAATCCCCAAATTGCAAAACGAAAACCTAAAACAGCCCGCCTCGGATCGAACACGGGGCTCAAGGTCTCCAAAATCATTCTCGGATGCATGTCGTACGGTACACCTGAATGGCAAGGGTGGGTCTTGGGCGAGGAGGAGGCCTTGAATCACATTAAGAGGGCGTACGTGTCCTTTCTCTTTATCTATCAACTCGAAAAACCGATATTTGTACGCTCCGTTTGTTGTTGCTGAAATCGCACTAGATACGAACTAGGAATCAACACGTTCGATACAGCTAACGTTAGTTCAATCTCGCAAATAGATAGGGAGTCAAGCATCATATGCTTACAGAGTCGGTGATACTAGATGTACTCCAACGGCCTCTCCGAAATCATCCTCGGCAAAGCAATCAAACAATTCAACCTTCCCCGAGGAGAAATCGCCGTCATGACCAAGGTGAGTGTTGGCAAGAGCGCCAACTCTCCTTTTACTCCTTGTCGTCCTGCACACGGCATTGAATAGTTACTTGGGATTCGTCGATGATATCATACGCAGGTCTTCTTCCCAGTCAAGAAATCCCAGACCGAGCCCTCGGGCACGAATAGCTCGTATACCAACCAGCAGGGTTTAAGTCGCAAGGTACGTGTTTAGTGTGCAGCCTCGAGTTTCGATTCCCATCCCCGAGAGAAACATTAAACATATATATATACATAGCACATCTTCGACTCCGTGAAACAAAGCCTTGAGCGTCTCCAGTTGGACTACATTGACGTACTTCAATGTACGTTCAAGTCCCTCCTCCTCTTTTCATAGCATCTGCTCTATGATGCGACTTATTTTTTTCCCGTCGTCTTCGTTCAGGTCACCGATTCGACCACGAAACGCCCATCGCTGAGACCGTGAGTTCGCTTTCTGATTGCAGGCTCGCATCGCTTTGAGCATGGTCGATAGATGCAAGCCCTCCACGACGTCGTCAAACTCGGATTAGTTCGATACATCGGCATGTCGTCCTGCTGGGCGTATCAATGTACGTCCCAGGCTTCCATCTGTTTTGGGTCGACGGTCTTCAATCAATACTAACGCATTTTACCATGGCCATAGTCCACGCCATGCAAAGTAAGCACCTCGTCCCCGACTTGTTCTCTCCAAAGAGTGCAGATTGAGCAGCTGATTATAATTTTGGATAGACTACGCCCTCGCGAACAACCTCACACCCTTCATTTCCATGCAAAACCTCTACAACCTTCTCTACCGCGAAGAAGAGCGTGAAATGGTGCCGACTCTGAAGGTGCGCTCAAATCGCTGACCGGCACCACCTGATTTTCAAGTACTCATCTAGAAGAACCTATATATATAGATGTTCGGCGTGGGCTGTATACCCTGGTCCCCACTTGCCCGAGGGTATCTATCCCGTCCATACGAATCTAGTTTCCCTCCCAGCGACGCCACAGCCGCAGAGGCTAGCTTGGGCTCCGAGGACAAAGGGAAGACGAGTAGGCAGGAGACGGACAAGTGAGTTCAAGGGCCCTTCGCTCTTTCAGAGCTGTTGGCCATTTATTGCCGAGAGTCGAACGACAGAAAATGAATGGTTTTCTGATCATCGATGTCACAGGTTCGCCTCATTCTACCAAACCGCTCCGAAACAAACCATAGACCGGTACGACCCCTCCATTCATCTAAGTTTTCTTTGTATGTTAATCACAAAGGGCTGTGGCTCAAGCGTCGAAGAGCTCGCCAAGAAGAAAAACGTCCCAATGTCCCAAATCGCGCTAGCTTGGCTCCTCTCAAAGGAAGGTACGTAATCTACACTCGGAGCTCTGCACCCTGGGTATCCGCCGTTCCCATCCATTGGTTTTTTTTTGAGTCTTAACTGACGGGCTTCTAGGAGTTACAGCTCCCATCGTTGGTGTAACGTCCATACAAAAACTCGAAGAACTCGTCGGTAGGTGTTATTATTCCACGGTGAGATAGAGTTGTATTCTGGGTCTGATGAACGGAGCGCCGATGTACAGGCGCTGTGCACTTCAACTTGACACCCCAAGAGCAGGAGTATTTGGAGGAAGGGTATCGTCCGCAGAAAATTTACGGGCACAATTAACAAGAGAGGAGATTCTAATGCCTCGGTGTACTACTACCGTGTTTTCTATCGAACAAAATCCAGAAAAATTGACAGGAGCTCGATTCTTGAGCGACCCAAAGTTAAACAACTTTCAACTGCAACCAGAAAGTCGCAACGCAGTCATCCACGTCGATAGTCGNCAGGGGGAGTGTCGACCTCCCCCTGCCGACTAGTACGCGTCCACTACAGCCAGCTCGTCGCGCAAAGCCTTCATGCAGCTCCAACTCTCATCTCCCGTAATTTGGGGACGGCTTTCGAAAAAGGGTCATCGTCTGTACACACTCCCTGCGTTTGAGCTTGGAAATGCAATCTCAAGTAGTTCACGAAGAAGGGAGATAGCTTCATTGAGAACCGTCCGACTGCCCGTCACTTTTAGGAGTGACTTGAGGTTGCTAGTAACTTTGTGCAGAGAACTTGAGCAGTCCATATAGGGTGCCTTGTCGAAGCTCAAGGGCATCCATATCCACACTAGCGACGTGACCTCCTTTACGAAATCAGCTCACTCCATTGTGAAGCCATCGATATCTGGCGAAATCAACCCTACGCTCTCGCCAACCCTTCCAGGGTTCCATATGCTCTATACAAGCACGATAGGGATATAAATATATTCCGTGAGGCAGTTTCTTTTTGGGCGAGAGCTGACGGGAGCTGGCAAGTTTTGTCCGAAGGATCGCTCTCGGTGGACGGGAGACACACCTCATGTATTCATTCCTGCCGGCACCTGGTCAACCCCGGATGAAAAGGGGGTCATCGTGGAGAGTGAACCATCGGATAGTACAATCATGTTTATTCAGGTCAACTTTACTTAGCCGCCTGATTGATACGCTGTTCGACCTCATCCCTCGTCGGGATGCTATCAATTGTTCCCGGTCGTTCGACAGACATCCCTGCCGCCTAGAGGTTGCGTCAACAGCGTCATAACGTGTAGGACAGGTTTACTCACCTGGTTAGAGACCTCCAAGATCCTAGCGATGTCTTCCTCGCTGACATCCCCTCCTAGACGAGCATCCGGCGGGTATTTCATGAGACCCGAGACGAAGTACCCCGTAAAACAATCGCCTGCTCCCGTCGTATCTCTAAAAATTCCTTGAAGCCTCGCAGCGGGACGGTACACAGAGGCTGATCCGTTACCATCCGAACGGCGAAGATAAGCCAGGACCCCATCAGCTCCCAGTGTACAGATGATATTTGTATTCTTGAAAGCATCGAGAGAGGCAAGTAAGCTCGCTATACCATCTTTCACGGACGTCGTCGAGAAATTTTGAGAGTCTCTGAGTGCTGTAGAGTCTTGAGAGCCGGTACAACTCCCGCGATAGAGAGCCTCAGCTTCTCCTTCATTGACCAGGAGCCAATCCACCTTGTCCCAGAGGAAGGCATGGATTTGTGCCGGGGAGAGCATGGGAGATGGGTTGAAGATCGTACAAAGACCTTCTTCTTTAGCTTTGAACAATGAAGTAAGGGTTGATTGGTAGTTGATCTCGTTCTGCAGAAGGAGATGCGTCGCCTCAGGGAACCACAGCTGGCAGCTCAATGCAATCCGTTTCTCGTGCAGTTCGCTGTGGTTTGCACCAGGAAACAGGACTAGGGGCAACATTACGGATGAGTTTTTTTTGAAATATCTCGTACGAGAATAGACCAACTTACTGATACTGTTCTCTCCATCGTCACTAACCTGGATTATAGCCCGGCCTGTGGTTTCGTCCTACGAGGGAATGTTACGCCTGATCAGCGCCCGCGATCGAAATCGTGCACTTGGATGGGCTTGATTACCTCGGAGACGATGATACCAGAAATGTCTATCCCATGCTTCTTCATATATTCCACAATCCATTCTCCATCTTTACCAACTGTACCACAGAATTCGATTGTCCCACCAGCACGAGCGATGGCTACAGCTTGGTTGGCCCCTTTGCCTCCCACTCGGCTCTCGTATCGTTTGGAGCTTATAGTTTCGCCGGGCTTGGAGATATGATCGACTGAAGGTAAGTGAATAAGTATGCCAGGATTATTTGCCAACCAGCGCGAACGAATCGGGTTACTCACCATAGAAATATTCATCGTGATCTACGGGCGAAGGCGGGAGAGATCAAGGAAGGGGTAGATATGAGAGGATGAAATTCAGGGAGAGAGCATATCTCACTAATTGATCCGCGCACAATGCATCTGGAAGTTTGTGACATCGCAATATTCAGAGCACTTCGGACGTTTGGTCGAGTGAGAGCCTTTCGAGGCCGCAAACACTGTAAACCAATTTTTGAACCCCGCTCGGATCCGGTGCTGCTTATTCCCATGTTCGAAAGGTGTCCGCGGACCGAACGGCGGGGGCATAAGTAGAGTTTGTGCAAGCCAGGGCCCAGAGAAGATTTACGGATACGGACAATCTGGCAGACAACAGTAGGAATCAATCGTTTGGAGCGGCAAACTAACGGTAACCTCCGACATTCCTGTTGCTCCAGAGTTATTCAAGCAGCTTGTAAGTGATATTGCTCTTTTTTTTTCCGGGTCAATAGGTCTTTTTTCTATGTGTGATCATCAATAGTGAAGGGCGGGCAAACCTTGGTTTCCAGGAAATTCACCACGATGTGTTGTATACAAGCTCTTGACGCCCAGGGAATCGTGGAGCTTCTTGGAATACCTACATATGAGGTCGTCAAGGTCCTCATGGGCTTGCAAGCGATCATTCAGGTCGGGCTTAGGACGGACAATATGCCAGTCATACTCTTTCATACCTCCCTCTGCAGCTTCTTGACCAACAAAGTCGATCACGCAGTTTCTTTGCACATTCTTCCCATCATGTTCGCCGGGAGAAGTCGAATGGATTGACAAACAGACATCCCTGATTCTCTAGCTATGGCGGGTGCCAGTGATCGCCGTCGGTCTTAGATGTAGACGCTTAAAAGCTGGGTGTCTGTAATGTGTAATGTCGAACCGCAATCCAAGTGAGGCACCTCGAATGTCGAGCGGTACTTTGCTAACCTTCCGGGATTGGATGAATCATAAAGATAGGACAGGCCGACCACCACGTAGTACGTAGAAAGCGGACGCAAGTGTAAATAGGGTGGGTGTCTATGTAGGTGGCGTGCTAAAGCAAAAGCGTGTGGGTCGAACGGCTTTTGCTGAGATGAAGATGGCAGAGGCAAGTCCATGATCGCACCCTCAACGGGTATTCCAAACGGTATGGGAAGCGCCAAATGGAGTGAAAGCCTAGAGGGATGGTGGCAGCAGAGTCACAAAGTATGTACCTATGGAGACAGGAGAGAAGAAGGTTTATCACAAGCATACACAAATAGACAGAACATGGATAAGGAAAGGCAAACGTAGTCTTCGAGGAAATGGCTACAAAACACGGAATACATAGCGCCGAAGAAGCAGATGAGCCATAGTCATCATCAATTTACAGTCCAAAATGCACATATGGAGCCCAAGCGAGGACATTAGCGTCTCCTACACTCTTTCGCAGCTCCCCAATTGCATGGTGAAGTGCGTATGCCGCCTGCGATCCATCTAAACGCTTCGTACCATCGACCGCTACGGTCTTCGCAATAATTTCACGATAGAAGCTCTCAGCCACCAGTGGAGCATGGCTGTCACTGATTGACCACATCGTCCCGACCACGCCTCGGTAACCTGTCGCAAGCATTCCAGCCGCCAAGTGAACAGATTCCTCACTGAGCTTCACATCACCAGTACTGGTCTGGCAAGCCGATAAGAAGGCAAAGTCAGCGTGTTTCAAATTTGACTTCATGATGGTTGAAAGGTCGAGCATCCCGTCACCAAGGGCGAAGCCACTTTTCAATGGTTCCTGAGCATCTTGAATTCCATGGCAAGCCAAATGGATAAAGCTGTAGTTCTCCATGGCGTCGAGTCCGGCACTCCTCACCGCTTCGCTGCCCTTCAACCATTTTGTCTTGACAGAGTGACCGTCGAGGACCCGATCAATACGGTCAATCTCTTCCTTTGTGCCCGGAATAAACGGGAAGCCAGGGGCGTTGGGTTGACTCAGCATACAGAGTCCAACTTTGTTGTCGTGTATAGGGATGATCTGGGCGTTTTTGACGCGTTCAGTGAGCATAGCGACGGTTGGGATATAAGATGAGACGGCGTAATCAAGGATGGTCTCAGCTTCGTCGGTATCTTGGTAGATTCCAGCCGCATGGAGGGGAAGAAATGCCAATGGTCCAGTGGGACACCACCAAACCCTTTTCTCTGGACTCCGGGACCGCTAAGAGAAAATCAGACTTTCTGTCATTCGACGAACAATAGTTCACAGAGCTCACCGACAACGCTAGACCGTCCAGAACCGGTTTCACCACACATTTCCATAGTTCACGTAAAACCTCCTGGAGAATCTGCGGGGGTGACGCCTCTCTTCCGGCTTCTGTCTGTACCTGGCGAGTATCTTGAGCACCAGCGATATCCTGATCACAGCTCCGTTGAAGTAAGTGGCTGTGGAGCAGGGACGCCTGAAGTTTGTCTCGAAGCTTCTCTGCTTTTTCATGGGAGAAGCTGAGTAGTTCGATGATCATTGGCTCGTCAAGCCCGGGAAGGAGTATAATCGCTCGAGATGAAGTCATGGTCTTGCTGACATGGAGAATAATAACAGCGCCCGTTTCCGGAAGGTTTTCCAACCAGGCGCTAGAATCTTGAGGCTGGAGGAAGTTTTCAAGACCTGGAATGGTGCTCCGGATGGTATCAATCAATTCGTCACGCTCTCTGGCCAAGCGTGCGTGCGTGGCGGCCTCTTCCTGCAATGAGATTCCGGACTCCATCGTCTGACGTTGTTCGTCACGTTTTCTCGACCGGGTATTAGCGTCCTCCAATCTTTGACATACAATCTCGAGTTGGGTGGCAAGGGCTGGGTGGCGGGAACGGAGATCATCCAACGGTGTGCGCAGACTGCTGAGTTGGCTCCATATAAGCCCACGACCCCGCTCGAGCCATTCCACTGCTTTATTATTCCGTCCAAGCGCAAGGGCATGTCCAGAAGCAGTGAGAACAAACTGAGAGAGGTCGGTTAGCTGTGTGTGACGCTGCTCCACTGTCTGACCAAGGCCGGCCAACTGGCGGATAGATTCAATAGCGCTATCAAGCGGTGCCAAATCTATGGCAGGACCTAAGCCAGCAGGGACGAGCGATAGGAATGTAGCCCAAGCCTTCGCTGCTTGAAAACGAATGTGGGGTGTTGTGGGACCCGCCGTTGCAGCAGCAGCATAGCAATGGAGTGTCCTGTCCAAATCATTGGCATTCCCTGTTGCTACAAAGAGCTTTTGCAGAATAGTGCCAAGGACCCAGAGAGATGATGCGTGTAGAAAGTGGGTTTCAGGTATCATCTTGTTTCTTTGTTCCTGAACGGCGATGGCTTCTTGCAGGAGGGCGGGGTTCTTCTCCTGAGAGAATCGTCGAACAAGAAGAGATGAGAGTGTAGCCAATGTGTCGTGGTTTGTAGCGCCCTTTGCAACTGCAGCCCTGAGGTACTTCTCAGCAATGCAGCAATGCTCAGGGTTCTCGGAGTAGGTAGCAAGATCGCCGTAAATCGCTGCCTGCAATTCCGATTCTCCATGTAAGGGCTGGTAGGCGAAGGCCTGCTCCGAGATAGAAACAGCTTCTCGGAGGTATTCTTTATCCCCCGTCGCTTCGTATTTGCATGCAGTAGCTTGGAACAGCAAGAAAAGCGTGGTTCCCCGAAAATATAGCGCATTCCCGCTGCTCGACTCTGAGGACATAGTCAGGTATTCCTTCGCTGTCGAAATGGCCTCATCCAGGTACTCCTGGTCGGCTAACTTGACGCCACAGGCATAGAGCCCATGGACAAGTTTCAACGAAGCAACACCAATTAGGTCAGGGTCCTTATCCGCAGCGGATACCGTTTTTCGATGGTAGAAAATTTCGTCATGGATATCGACGGGATCGTCTGAAATTTCGAATCGATCGTGCAATGCTGTGGTGAGACCAAAGAGAGCGAAGACGGTTTGTGTGCCATGCGGAGGCAAAACTGCAATAGCCTTCTTGAAGATTTCGATGTTTCTATCCACATCCCGTGGGGACCAATGTTTGCCCGATGTGACTCGAGCGCTCAAAGATCGGGCAAGGCTTGTCAACGCAATGCCGAGTGTGGTTTGATCATTTGTGGGGATGAGGTCCACCTGGTTCCTCCGTGCCATGACGGATAAGTCGAGATCTTCGACATTATTCGAACGCTCATAGCGAAGTTGTGCAAAATCGGCAAGAGTAGACCACCACGCTGCATCATGTTCCTGGCTCATGACTTGCAAACGTAACTTGATGCACCGTTCGAGATCTTCCGCTGCGTGCAGGAGGTGAAAACGAAGCTCTACCAGTCCTTGCAACAACGTTCTGGGCGCATACTCAGGTGGCACCAGATGTTCAGTCACCACGAGGCTGGCGATCTCGTCATCCAGACTGCTATTGCTGCCCCTAGTCGAAGTACTGGATAAATTGGCGTTGAGAGGTGAAAGTCTGTCGTGAATGACTTGAATTTGAAGCTCCATTGTTTCTACCGCGGAGTTATTCGTGATTTGGGAAAGACAGGCGAATTCCTGATGACACAAAGCTAAGAGTCGAAGGTAGCGGACAAGTCCCGAGCCGTCGCCTGAGTGGTGCAAGCCGTGCGGTCAACAGACATTGTTAGTTCTATGAACAACCAAGACAGTATAAGGTTGCTTACGTCCCCAACGCGATGCAAAACTTAACATTGGGCGAACTTCCAGTGACAATACTGCCTGAGCGGTGCCAACTCTAGAGCTAGACACAGCCTTGAAGTTGACGAAGGGCCCTTGGGGTCTGATGAGCGAGGGCGAAAGGAGTCACAAGAGGAAGTTCGGCATACGTTCACCCCGGTAGAAATCCACTCGTTCCAACTCATTCCGAGATAAGCGGAAATTTTCAAGTTCGCTAGACAGTTCTGATCGAATCACTACGACGACATCCTCTGCAGTAGCGGATCTGTCCAACGCGATGAGCATCAGCACCATTAATCATTCCTTTCAACAATAACTCACATTTGGAGATAATCATCGCACTTGGCACTCTCTTTTGAGACCATCCTCAGTGTCGGATATTCGCAGCCGTCATTACCCGGTTTTTCAAGGGCGACCAACAGTGACAGTCCTTGAGCATCAAGGTGCTGATCACACCCTTGCTCAAAGTCGATAGCAATATCTGGGTGTCGTTTAGCGAGTCATCAAGCAACATGATGAGGGAGGGGATGCATATGTCGATGTACCTTCGAGACGCACGCTCGCACCGATTCTTGGACGTGCTATGGCCGGCAGGGCTACAGTGGAGCAAATGTGACTTCCTGATTCTACGAGAGAGGGGAAGTCAGTCACTATGACCCTTTCAGGCTATCGAGATCACAGAA
>SDEE01000609.1:0-30124 GCA_004126415.1 Candolleomyces aberdarensis
GAGTTAACATAACTCGATTTGATAAACTAATAATACAAGTACACGAATGGAAAGCTATTTTTGAACTTATCTAAGCATTTTCTCGATAAAAGATAAACAAAACTGAAATACTTTGAAAGATCAAAAGAAAGAGAATAAAAAGAAGGCGAGTAGGCTTGGATGATTTAGTGAAAGGTGGTGAGATAGGTCGTTACCCGTAACACAGACTCAGGTTGCAAGTGACTTGCCATTGTTCCCAAGCAGTCATCCGAGCCAGTTTGGCTGGGGGAGTGTCAGGAGGTGGGCTGGGCCTCAGGAGATCAAAGCCGGAGGAGGAAGGTATCACCATCATATTACCAAAATCTATTACAACATTGTTACTAGTAAGAAAAAGAGTACCCAGAATGAAGTCCTTGCCCTCCACAAGAGAAGGGGCAACCACAGTGTTGAATGTCCGAGATGTCCACCTGTTGTCTGAAGAAGAGAGAGAGGCAAACAAAATGAGAAAAAAGCGATCCAGAAGAGACACAGTCAGGGGAGGAGGGCAACACGAGTTCGAGGCGGAAAGGGGCGTTTGAGCTTTTGAAGTTTTAGACCAAGGCGCGCATGGCACGGTTCACTGATCAAAATTAACTGTGAGCCACAGTCGAGCAACGTGGAGACAGGTAACAGGAAATTGTTGTCGCGCCCAAAGGCAATGGCGGACCAAGGGAGGGTGGGGCATGAAAGTGGACTCACGTAGCTATCCTCAGACTGGTATCCGTCCACAGCACTATTGAATTTTACCATGCGGCCCATTGTGGCAGCGACAGTGTGGACCTCGACAGACCGATCACCCTTATTGACCTTAGTGATGGGGGCTGCAGCCATGGCTTTGGTGGGACAGAGGCGGCCAGCTTGTCCCTTGGAGCGTCAACGTCGGCCTGGGTGAGAGGCTTGTAGCCTGCAGCTTCCAGCCAGTTGGTGCAGGAGTCGCGCCTATGGGTGACGAAGAACTCGCGACAGTTGAAGCACCCCTTGTTGTCTTCCAACAGGGTGCGCTCGGCCTGCATGAGCTTGGGGTACTGCTTTCAGTTGGTGTCCCCACCGGTGAGGGCCTGGGCAGGGGCCTTGGAGGTGGAACCAGAGGCCGACGCAGGGTTCAGGGCAGCATGGGAGATCTTCTGTTTCTTGGATGGGTGTGCATCCTGGGCATGGAGGTACTCGGCAGCAGCCTTCAGGTCCTCGGTGTATAACTTGAACTCATTGTTGATGGCGTCCAACCAGTTGTTGAAATCCGTGATGCTGGTGAATTTGGGATCAGCCTTGGTACGGAGGCAAAGGCGGGGGACCATGAGGGCCGAGATCTGCGCCCTGACATGCTTCTCGTCCATCTCATAACAGGTTCCAGCAAGATAGGCCGCCTGAGTGCGGTAGTCTTGGGCCCATTCATAGAAATGGGCAGAGCCCTGGGAGAAGGTATGTAACTTGTCAGAAAGGTTCATGTCCCAGTGCTTTTCCGTCCAGCGCCCCAAAAACTCCTTGATGAACTCCTCCCACGTCTTCTTGACGAGATTGACACGGTTGAGCTTGATCCATTGTTTATGCTTGAAATCCTTGAAGCAAGTGAGAATCTTGACAATTTTCTTGTCATTGGGGACTTCCTTGGTGAGGAAGTAGGCCTCGCAAAACTCTACCCCAATGTCGCGTCTGAGACGGCCAATGCCGAGGGAGGGGGGCTTGGTGTGGCCTTCCGTAACGGTGAGCTGGCAATAGACCTTGTCGGACGACATCTGAGTGTGTGATGTAATGATGATAACTTTTGAGGGTTCGTCAGAGTCCGAGTCTGAGTCCAAATCTACAGGCGAGGTGGAACTGGGGTTGTTTTGAGTCGAGGGTTTGGCAAGGTCCTGTGTTGAGGGACCAGAGGAGGCGACAACGTTGTTGGGGTGAGTGTTCGATGCGATGTTGGTACCGCTAACGGAAGTAATTCCTAAACCGGTAGTGATGTCACCACCGCCGGAAGTCAAATTAGGTTCCGGAGCGGAAGCTCTTGTCAACGTTGACAGAGGCGTCAGGGGTGACAAGAAACCGGAGCTGATCTTGGGCAAGGTCTCGAGAGTCAGGAGAGGTTCCTGTTGAATCATGATGGGATCCATCTACAAATTAAGATGGAATCTAAGACAGGTGCGAGGAACTCGCCTACAATGAAGCAAGCGGTCAGGCCTCTTGAGACTGGTGACAGGTGGCAGGTGGACAGGTGAACTGGTGACAGGTGTCGGTAAGCAAACTTCCTCACACAATATAAAGTTGCGACAAAGGAATTCAAGGAAGTGAGAGGCTTTAATGGAACAAGGGGTAGGATCTACCCTCAGCCGCGTCAAAAAAAACAAAAAAAATCGCTAGGCGGTGTCAAAACAGCCATGGAAAGAACAATCCCTCAATGGTGGGGTAGAATAAATAAGGGCGGGGGCAGGGAAGAGGGTATATGCGTCAAGTAGAGCAAAGAAAAGGACGTTTGGGGAAAGGTGTGTAAAAAAAAGTGGAAGGCACGCTAAGTAGCCAACACTTACGGATCCTGGATCTACACACGACAAACGTCTATATTTGAGGAACTGAGAGAGAAGATACAAAAGGAAGAGCAAAAGCTGAGGAAAGCTGGAGTCGGGATAAGGTGGGTATAAATAGGGGCACATTGTTTGGCATTGTATGGTACGGGGAATGGAGACGATCGTGTTGTTTGGTGTTATGTATGGGGAGATCATGGGAGGGAGAGTGTACATTGTTACACATCCTGGGACATATCACCATTGTATATGAGGCAATGTAGCTCATGGCCACAGTAGACTAGGAGAGCAGTATACTCTGCTTCAATTATGTTATGATTGTTATGTCTTCTTCATTGGAAGTGCTATCCATTTATTTTCATTCTTCTTTGTCTTGCTTTTAGACATACAAGACTGTTTAGAAGGGAAGTTGTTCTTTGTTTTCTGGAACATTTGGTTGACAAAACTTAGGCTGGGGTTGGGTAACAAAGTAGAGGGTACAGATAAGCTGCTCTGACTCTGCCTCTCAATCTCTCTTACACACACTCTCTGTTGCCTGCATGGGTGTTTGCCTGGTAGGCAAGCAAGCACTTTTGATCAGTCCTGTGCTTTTGCCAGCATATTTGTGCATACTTGTGCATTCATGATTGTTTTGACTTGCTTCAACCTTGGGTGACTCTCTCCATTCTCTTATGTTTTGATCATACTTGGTTCTTAACTCAGGATAATTCTATTTGGAAACCTGGTCTGCATGTACAAACCCTGGGTTTTTTCAGATACCTCCCAATATAGGTCCAATTGTTCCATTTTTGTGTGTGGTGCAAGCACTGTCACACTCTAAGCACCTTTGACGCACTCTAGTCAGGGACACTTGATCTCATTGTCTAAAGTCAGGTTCAACAAGTACACCCCCAGTGCAGGATATAACTTTGCCAATACCTAAAAAGCAGTTAAACAGTGTCACAAATATCAGCTCAGTGCACAAGCTGTTGTAATTTCTTGGTTGCTTTTGCTGATGCTGCTTAGTACATATCTATGCCAGCAAACACTCAATAGTCTATCTACACATTGCCAGCAGATTTTGTGGGTTTCCATCCTGTTGAAATTCAACAATATCACAAAGGGCAAAAAGGGGGGTTCTCACTGGGCATGATGACCAAACAAAATACAGAATGAATCAATGCCTGCAAAGAAAGAAGTTTGGTCTAGAAAAAAAAAAGAAATGTAAACCCTTGTGTTTGCCCCATGCTGTCATGCAGTGTGGCCTGCTACCCAAATTCAATCCTTTCAAGCTGCAAAACTCAGCTTATCTGGATCCATAGGTGTCTGGCACAGTGCCTTGAAATATAGCTCTGTGGATAGCTTGCTAGAATCAAATGCAGCAGACTATATTTGGTCAGGTAAACTGAATCTAGTATCAAGCCAAAAGCCAAAGGCCACAAAGTCAGCTAAGACCTATCAGGAAACAGCTGCCAGTCTCCAAGGTCCAGAGAGCAAAAGGTCTAGAACAATTTTATCTGCTGCCAATACAGCTGTTGAGAATGAACCACATGGTTTGAGGTGGAATGCAGCAAATTACAGCTGTGCATATGAGACCTGGTTTACAATCTTGAGGGCTATATGTATGTCAAATCAAGGTCTTTGGAAACCCTTCCTGTCAGCACAAGGGAATGAATTGTCTTGCTTGGTACAAGGGTTTGAAAGCCACCAGGCTGGTAGATGCACTCTGGAAGCTGCACAAGACAATGTTTGGAACCTGCTCTGATCCAGCAAGGTTCCCTATGGGTGCCAGCTTTATTTCACTCTATGATCTCATTGCATGATGCATGGAGGTGAAGCAAATTGGCAAGACCTATTCAGTCTGTTTACAATGTCCTTTAATTTTGAATGACAGTGGTTTTAATTTTAATACTATCACTGTCATTGATGGTGCAAACTCTCTTTGGAAACTGCGGTACAAAAATAACCTGGCAATCATTTATTCCATACCAGATTCAACACACTATCCTTGCCATAGATGTGCATATATCCAATTGCTGAACAAGACTATGAGGCTTGATGTTATTAGTGACTTGTTGATATCACTGCAGTTTTTGATGTGTTTGGTCAATAAACACATATTGGGCAAATCAGGTGCAAGGAATGAATTTGTTTACAGTTTGGGTTGAATGTGCCTACATTGGACACATATTGAGCAAATTTTAGTGGTGGCAGAAGGAGGCAGAACACATGCAATGCAAATTTGAATTTGTTCAGCATGGACATTTGGATTGCATATTGCAGACGATGTCAACCCTTGCATTTGGTTTGTTCAAAATGTGCTCTTTGAACAAACAGATCAAAAACCGCAGTGTATTTGAAATAATCAACACAAGTGCTATTCCAGAACATCCTCTTGTACTGGACTGCACAGATGGTGCTTGTTGGGTGTATACACTTAGAGGGCTTGCCTATCATGGGTCCAATCATTTCACATGCAGAATCATAGACAGACAAGGTCAGGTGTGGTGCCATCATTGGTAGCCGCAGTGTGCTTGATGAATGCTTCCACCAGTCTGGGCTGGCTTCACAGAGCACATGGTAAATCCCTTGTATATGCAGTATATGCTATTCATGTATAATTCAATATCTTTTTGTACACTACAGAGGACCATAAGGGAAGGGTGGAGGGGTCTAGGACAATTTAGACTTCTTGTGCCACAGATCTTTGTATGGTGGGCTATTGCCACAGAATGGTGGTGCAACCCTTTGTGTCTTCTCAAAGATGGATGGACAACAAAAGAAAACTGAAGGGTATCAAGACTGAAAGACTAAAAGGTTTAAACACTTGTACTGCCATGCTGTGGCAACGGCCCACTTCACAAGTTAAACTAATACTTAATATTGGTCATTCATGTGACATTAGTGGGTCAGACATGAGCCCTACCTTATTATGTTGTTCTGTATCCTGTTGATGTTCACTGCTGATGAAATGCAAAGATTCCCCAATTAAGTATTTTGTCCAATATACCCTTCTTTGCCCATATGTCCAAAATGTGCACAGTCAAATGTGGGGCAATGAAAAATACTGTTGTTTCTCTTTGAAACTTACCAAAAAAAAAGAGGAACATTTGCTTCAAGTTGATTGATTGACATTTGAAGATCACTGCACTACAAGTACAAAGGATCATGGGGAAAAAATCAACAGAGCTCAGTCAATGGCAAAGTGTGAAATGTCAAGAGTATAAAGTTGGCCATTTTGTAAGACTACTGCAGCTAAATTAAATGAAAAATTAAATGAAACAAATGTGACATTCCAATTTGGAGGAAAAAAGCAGATTGGAGTGGTGGAAATTCCCACAAAAGGCTTAGTAAATGAAAAAGAACATAATCCAGGAGGAAAAGAGGAAGCTTTGGAATATGTGCAAAAAAGCAAGGGTGCTTTAAAATTGGTACCAGAACAAGTATGCTGCAAAGTGGCCAAGAGAGCATGTGTCTGGCTGTCCCACAGATGCAGTCTGTTGGAAGATGCAGAGGCCAGGCTCTGTCCATCAGGTGAAAAGGCAACATGCTTTACTGTCCAAGAATGTCCTTTCAGAGTTGCAAGAGCAGCCCCTGTCTGGCTGTCCCAAAGGCGCACTGTGTTGCTCCCAAGATGCTGAGGCCAGGCTCTGTCCATCAGGTGAAAAGGCAACATGCTCTACTATGGAAGAATGTCCTTTCAGAGTTGCAAGAGCAGCCCCTGTCTGGCTGTCCCACAGGTGCACTGTGTTGTCACGAGATGCAGAGGCCAGGCTGTGTTCATCAGGTGAAAAGGCCACATGGTATACTGCATCAGAATGTCCCTTCCAGAGTTGCAAGAGCAGCCCCTGATCTGGCTGTCCCACAGACGCACTGTGTTGTCATAAGATGCAGAGGCCAGGATCTGTCCACCAGGTGAAAAGGCCACATGGCATAATACACCAGAATGTCCTTCCAGAGTTGCAAGAGCAGCCCCTGTCTGACTGTCCCACAGGCACACTGTGCTGTCATAAGATGCAGAGGCCAGGCTCTGTCCATCAGGTGAAATGGCAACACATAACACCTGATCTTGGTGACCATGCAAAACTGCAAGCTCTAGTGGCCATGACTGAACATTGCTAGTCACAGCTTTCACCCCTTCAACAGCCTTTGCATACAAATTATACATGATGGATAACCTAGGTGCCAATAGGATGCATGACCAATACACATGCAGTGGTGAATATTTGATGATATTGGCATTAAGCAAGATAAATCTTTGCCCATCTTCTAATGTCTTTTGAACTTCTGCCATATCATTGGATCCGTTGCTTCTCTATAATAACAATTAATATCATCCATTTAAAAATGCTTTCAGTTTACTTACCAACATGGTCAAAGCTGTCTGCATGATTGATAATGCAGTATCCAACTGTCCAAGATATGCCAAGGCCTCAAACCAGTGCACTAGGTGTACACTAGTAAAAATTTCCAGCAGCTGCTCAGTTTCTCTGTCAAAGCACTTGAGCTTGCTTCTGGCAAAATGTGCTACCCAGTTACAGACAGCATACTCCAGCTCTTCAGTTAGCTTTTCTTCATTCAGTTCTGGCAAATCGGCAAGCTCCTTGTACTGATCTGCAACAGACACTTGGCAGATATTGAAGCAAAGCTGTTGATTCATAGTTTTTAAACAGCATTTGCCTAACTGCAGATGATATCTTGACTCCTCAATCCAGAACTCTTGAGGACAGACAGCAGCATTGGTGATAAAGTCAGGGAATGACTTGTGATGAATTCTGTATGTTGGATTGGGCCCATCATCAAAAGGTGCCAGAACCGAGTGCATGTTTCTTAAAATTGGCCCCAATTCTGGTGATTCTAGTTGCAGAAGCCTCTCCAATGCTTTGATAGAGAGTGGGTACTGAAGAGTAATGGTAGTGCCAATAGCAATTTTAAAATCAACAAGCCACAAGTCCCAATCTTGAGATGGCCTGAGAATGTCTGTAGGTGTGGCAATCTCTAGAATCTTCTGGTAGAGCTTGATCATTCCTTGCTTTGGCTGCAAATTCAAGATGCTAGTCAAGGTTTTTTCTGGACCTCGTCCTTGATAGCTCAATATAAGCTTGACAGCAGTAGAGGCAAAGATGAACAGCTTGTCAGATACAGTAACAAGCTGTTCTTGCTGATGCTTTGTAGGTGCCCAAGAGTCCCATTCTGTGCCCTCAAACACTTTTTGAATGTTTGAAAGAGACAGGTAGTAGTTCAGATATAGCCGAATGTCTGAGTCTATAATCATTGCATCAATCTCTTGGAGATGAAAGCAGTCAGCCAAAGTGGTACTTTGGTATTTGATCCTGAGCACCAGTTCTGGCCTGGTAGTTAGAAAGACCTTGACATTGGGTAGTTTGGAAATAGAGCTTATGATGAGGGATAGAATGTCTGAGGCATCTGGTTGTGCACATTCATCCAGGGCATCAAAGACAAACACTAGAGGTGTTGCTCTCTGCTTGAGCATGCCAGAAAGAGGCTTAGCCACAAGCACAGAAAACTGTTGTGCCATAATCTTGTGCAAGCTTTCAGGATGATCATCAATGGCAGCAGCAATAGCTTTACCATAGGATGCATCACAGCAAGCAAGCTGATAAGCAATAGTATGCACAAAATCAGCAGCTTGCTGTCGATCAGCATGGTCCCTAGAGAAGAAAAAGCTAGCCCCAAGAGAATTGATAGCAGCAGCATGCTGGGCCATGGTTTTGGCCACAGTAGATTTTCCAACCCCAGCAATCCCATCAAGGACATAGATGGGTTTCCTAGTTTCCTGTTCTTCCAAGGCAGTGTTGCTCATCCAGCGCCCAATGCCAGCCAGGAGCTTAACCCGAGTGCCTTGAAAGCATGGGTTGACCTTTGCAAGCTCCTGTGAGTCATAGGCTGCACCATGAACATGCTTCAGTTGACACAGGGAGGCAGACTATTATGATTGTCAATACAAAAATCAGCAGAAGAGTCTGCCAAAATACATACTTTGAAATGGTTGTCAGTAGTAGTACACAGTTTCACCATCCAGCCTTCTTGATCTTTGACTGTCTTGTGAACTTCACTCAGGACAAGTGAGTGGTTTTTGACAGTCTGGAGAACATCACTCAGGACGAGGGAACCTGAAATGAGATTCTCAATCTAAATCAAGACATTGCCATTAGCCACCACAATGTAAAGAGTGGAAGTGCATTTACCCAGAAGCATTGCAAGACCTGATCCAATTTCTGGTTCGCTTCCTTTATAACCTCTGTGTTATCCTCCACCATCACATACGCAGCCATTCCTGTTGAATATTCCACCACCGTAGCCAGAAATGTATTGTGTATCCCCCTAGCATAAACTTCAGTCGGACACCCCCCGAGGTTGACACAAAATCGGACATACTTGGCGAGGCGGCCAATACTCTCTTTCAGTTCCGCCGACAGTAACCTCTCATCTCGCTCTTTGATCGCATTCACCATACTCTCGTTGAGGAGGTCGCAACGTGCCTTCAGCTCCTCCATATCTTCCTTGTTCGATTTCGCTTGCTACACTTTGTTAGTGAGGGATATGGGTCGAAAGGCACACTAACATACCTCGAAGACGTCGATGATCTTCAAAAGTGCCTCAGCGGGGCCTTTGAAAGGATCGGGGATGAACGGAACAGCTCCCGAAAGAGTCATTTTCAAAGCCCCTGCGACAACTGCCCAGGTTTTGCCAGTGGAGGCGGCCGTGGTAGAAGCTTCCGAGGTCCCATGACTTTCCGTTCCCTTTTCCTTCAGCCCAAATTTAAGCTTGAATTTGTCGATCTTCTTCTCCGCCTTTGCCAAGAGACGGCGGGTCCTGCTCGGGGGTCCACTCCCACTAGCATCAACGGGCGTCGCAGCGCCGGACGGAATTGGGGTATTATGCTCCGAATTGCCGGCGGTGTTGCCTCCATGCGTTCCGGTAGCTTCAGACATTGTGTTTGCTCGATCAGAAAGTTGAGTTGAATCGCGAGTTCGCAGTGGATGGTAAGTCCAAGTGATGGTAGCGGTTCAAGGAGAAGAAGAATCGTAAAAGGCAATCGATGATCATCTCATCAATGCTGTGCGCGGGAGCCTGCTCCGAACCTCGTGACCTGGGCGCTTAACTCGGAATTTGTGGCGGTTATTCAGGCGAAAAGAGACTTGTGAAGCAGGCCGTTGCACAGCACGGCGGTACGAGTCTTTGCATTTTTTTTTAGATTTTGCAGTACATTGAATATTGAATATACAATGTCAACAACTTATACCAAAACATGAATACTTCCAGCAATATTGGTTGTGCAAGTGAGCATCTGGTCATATACTCTTCAAAAATGACACTGCTTCACCTGGTCCTTTTGCAAGCATTCAGTCCCTTGGGATCACCATTAAGTCAAGGAAACATAGAGATGAGTTGAAATGCTGAAATAGAAAATGGTCTTGCAATGCAGCAATTGAGCCCCAGCTGCTGTCCTCCCAGTGTTTGAATGAGCTGGGATTGTTGCATGGTAGGCTGAGTGGTAGTATCACAGTGCCTATCAATGACTGTGATGCAGGAGTCCAATTAAACGTTCATGCACTCAAAGAGTCTTTTTCCGCTCGCTAACGCGCACTCGCGGCGGTGAAGCAAACCCCAGCGCAGGCACAAAGTGGTGGCAGTGCTTGAGCGGGATGCATCCCGAGAATGCAGTGCCTACGGACCGAAACACGCTGAATAAGGGTCTGACGCCGCGGATATAGTACCAAAAATGGATCATACCATATCCCTGGGCCAGAGAAATTGCCTGATGGGGCGGGGTAGACACTTGGCACCTTGGCAGTCAGGGTTCCTACAGAGTAAAGGAACGAGCTTTCCTTACATAAAGACTCGTAAACAGAAAGTTCATCCAGCAAAAGTACATTGCAATATCTAAGGAAACTCGGACAATAAGTGTCCAGAGAAAATATGGCTCGGAAGAATAAAACCGCACGGTGGACACACTCTAGCATCAAGAAGGAATTGAAGAATTGTCCCCTACTCGCAAACACCCTCCACAACCACCTGTCCTCACCTGTCCTCACCGTCGTAGCGGTTTTAGTTAGCCTGAGTCCAGCCGTCAAGGGATTTTATGACTGTATATTCGGAAAGAAGGAGGGAGAATAGGGAACGAGCACCCGGTTAGTAAAGGGGTCAAGAAAGCCGACGAGGAGAGGACGACGTACCAGTGGGGTTGCAAGGCCGCAGAGCCAAAGAGTCGAAGAAAGGTGGGCGCAGGTAGACGGTGTCGACCATCGGGATTGCCCGCCGAGATGCCGTACTAGCCCACAAGAGCAGCGTACACGGTGCAGCATGTCAGCCCAGATCTCACCGATATCGAACGGAAGACGAGTCAGCATCGATGTGCCAGTCAACCGACTGCTCAGTACGAGGTTCGACATACGGTGACGGCAGTCAGCCCAGCAGTAGATTAAGGCCGAGTCCTGATACCAGTGGGCACGTTTCCTAACGTGGTCGGCAGGGATGTAGTCCTGGATGGCCAGGTCCATCTGCGAAGGGCCACATTAATGTCAGCAAAGAAATAGAAAGAGAATCAAGCGTAACAACTCACTCGGTCAGACACCCTCAGCAATTCCGCGGGTTTCAGTGCCCTGCAAGCACCGACCGCGACCGGTACCTCCACATAAACGATCCATCGCGATTGGGCTACGCACACCACCACGATCAGCACCAATCAGGATTAACGCAGAGGCAAACTACTCACAGAGCCGTTCTGGATGCTAGTCTACACCCCTATCGCTCCCAATTCCAGAGTCTGGAAGTGGAACGCTGCCTCCGTGAATCCATATCGGCAAGCAATATCGTGGACGGCGTGGAACGCATTGGTCGTCACAGCGTTCACGTTGTCAGTAGTCGAAGACACTTGGGGTGTGCTGTAGGTGTAATCGAGGACGAGGCCGGAGGTGGACTGCGACGTGATGTTTTGACGAGGGCAAGAGTATATTGGGTACTACATTGGAGCTGAGGCAGGGGCAAGGGAATCACGGGTACCTGGATGGATTCCAGAAGACATTTTGGGAGAATCTGAGCTCGTCTTTGACTTCCAGCAGGTCGAGTCAGTGGTTTAGACGGTTTGGATGTTGTAACGGAAAGAAGACGGGAGGGTTGGAACGGAGGTATCAAGAAAGGAGGCGACGACTGTGGGATGATGGCGTCTTTTCGCTCTCCTCGCTTTCAAACCTCACCCACTTGTCTGAATTCTCGCTCCATGGCCAATTTCTCTCCGCATCCTCGTCACCTTTCCGAAAGGATTTCTACAAACTCGCAGAGGAAATTGTTGAACGCCGGAGGAAGGGATTGCAAAAGGTACGAGTGTCCACGGGCATTCCTTCGATCCTCACTCAACTTTCTCCTTGTATGCAGATGCTATCTCGTGGCTTCAAGCATCGCTCACCACTCGTCAAGTCAGCCCTCCTCAGCAGCTAGCGACCTCCCTTCCCTGGCGTCACCGCCGCTGCCTACGCGAACATGTAGCCTCTTCCTACCACCCACCGGAGAGCTTAGCTGGCCTCACCAGCGTCACCATTCCTCCGACTCAGATTCCTTCCAGCTTCTTTCTCGAGACGTGGCGGTGTTGGCAGGCCTACCTTGGAGATTGACGAAACATTGTCTGCCCACTCGCCCCTTCAAGCCTGGAACAACCAGCGTTCTTCACCCGGATGTCGGGGAACGGTCTTCCTCCAATTTGCACCAAGCAGTCCCGCCATTCTACACTGCAACTCGAAAATGACGGTGTGGTTCTGGTTGATCCCTACGGGAACCCATCTATCCTCAGCAATCACAGCCTTTCCAGCTCGTTTTCATCACCGTCATCTCGCCCGGTTCACCGAACATGTCCCGACAGGTTTCCTCTAGGTCTGACGAGTACCTACTTTCCAGCCCAATCAACTCCAACATCCTACGGCCCAGCGCTTTGATGCGGCGTCGAGCTCAGGTTTAACGGGCCCGATTCCTCCACTTCGCAGGGAGATCGAGCACAGCTCCCAGTCACTCGGCCACACGAGCCCCGTCGCACGACAATATCCCGCAGGCAATCACAACTTCTTCGACAACTGCTCAAACCTGTCACAGGCAGACGACCGACCTCCAGGACGAGTGCTAGGGTTATCGACGATGCGTTTGCAGAGGTGGATGATGAACCTGTCAAGGCCTCTGCTCATCCCAACACAAGAGGAATGAATGCTCACCGAAAACGCCACCGGTAAGTCGATTTACGTCTCACCCTGTAATTCCGTTTTCGACCTCCATACCACAGGCTCCCTGCCCTCGACAAACCTCACTGTCAGTGTGTCAGTCACCAATGGCACCCTTCGAAAGAACAGATTGGAGCCCAGTATCGACCTCTCCCTGCGATTATCCCATGCAATACAGAAGTGCACCGTCATCAACTGAACTGGGGCGACCTGTTCAAGAGCCCGGTCAAGCGTGCCCTCATTTCCATAGATTCAGGGGAATGCCTTCGAAAATGTCCCCGTACCCGTACCGGCGGCGCGACTCCATCGACCGTCCCCCCTCCTCCCTTCGCATCGAATGATCATGAGGGCGAGATGAAACCAGATCCTGCTGGCCGGCAGCTGGACACCTGAGATGTGAGAGATCGATACGGACCTGTTCAAGACAACGGTTTCGCAACATTTTCGGGGCAGGGAAGCGTTGCTTCTCGTCGACTATTGGGATGCCTGCTCGCTGCACTGGCCTAGCCATCCAAATCGGTCGGTACAGGAATACACCGCTTCTGCGGGCGCCCTCAGAGCAGAGGAAACCATCGTCGACGAATATCACGATTAGGTCGTGATACAGGCCTCCATTCCAACCCACTCTGAACCCACTCCCACCTACTTCACACTCACCCCTTCGACCCTCCCATTCCCGCGCCAACCGCTGGAGCGCAACTGATATGATGCCCCCTTCGACTTCCCTTCTGATAAATCCCTCCTTGACGCTTCAAATGCCTCATTCCCATACCCGATAGCCTCTTCACCTCGGATAAAATCCGCGATCGGTCGAGTAACCACCGCCCAGTCCGGTGGTTGGGGGGCGGTGAGCTCACTCTCGACGGTACTTGTGTACTGCAGATCTGCGGGCGGGCAGCACCCCAGTGGCATGCGAGGTCTCGTTCAATCGTCCACCCGTTTTTTGGTTGGATCGTTGGGCTTCTGATCAACTCTCATCTTTTTTCTTCTTTACTCTTTAATAGGATTTCTTTTTGTTTTCCCTCTCTTTCTCGTGCCCTCTTTCATTTTCAACTGTCTATTTAGATATATTTCTTCGAACTCGCTCTCTTTCTTTTCAATTGTGGAATGCACTATAGTGTTTCATATCCTTCATTTCTCTGCCGACTGCCACTTGTACATACGTACAGTCAATACCCGGCCAATGGGAAAGACCCGGCCAGTGGGAAGATGGCATTTTTTGCCCACACATCTGGGTCTTTTTGCTCGGAGATTTCTCTAAATTCTTAACCTTTTATGGATACATCTTTTAGGTCGAAAGGGGAGCTATACGTGTAGATTCAGGATTGCGATTAGGGAGGTGAGGTCTGATTTTGCTTGAAAATGGGGAAATTGTCGAATTTTGCTATGATTTATACAGAAGATTGTATACCATCATAACAGATATTCAGTACAGAGTAAAACTACATTAGATTATGACCTCTGGGTTGGCGTAACAAGCTGGAAAACACAATACCAATTTTCGAGGTGGCTTGATTAGATTGCGGTGTCACATCACGCTCACCCAAATTTGGAAGTGACGCGACAAAGCACGGTCTCCCGTCGTCGGGTACGGTATCACCAATAATCCTCCTGAATCTCGACAACCAATGGTCAACCGTGCATGGTCCCAAGAGAAGAAAAGAAGGCAGGTCCTCAATGCCACCAAGAAATGGGAAGAAATCACAGTTCAACAATACAGGGAAGAGCAGGAACGGGTGCTTGAGCAAGGGGGGAGAAGGAAAGGGTTACAGTCCATCTGCCGCGAAATCAATGCCAGGTGCCTCGAAGAAGACAAGATAACCATAGAAATAACCAAGTCTACGCTTGCACGTCGTCTATCAGGTGTCAAAAGTCTTGCAGAGACCAACTGGGAGAGGAACTCTCTACTCAGTGACAAAGAAGAGGACGAGCTCGTTGCATTTGCCCTGGCTTGCTCGGACCAAGGCTTTCCCCTCACCCATAAGCAGCTTGAAGAGCACGCTCTAGAGCTCTGTCAAGCAAAATATGGTGAAGACTTCAACGATATGGGACACAATTGGACGGACCGATTCCTTATCCGACACGACAAACAGTTGAAGGCCTGCTGGTCACATGCACTCGACAACCAGCGAGCTCAATGCACAAATCCAATCACCAAGAAAGATTATTTTGAGAAGCTGAAAGCCATCCTGGATGGAGAAGAGGGCGAAGAACCCATCATGCCGGAGTGCATATATGGTGTCGACGAAACCGGGATCCAGACAGGGGTTGGACAGAGGGAACAGGTTCTTGGGCAAAAAACCACTAAGGTCCAGCAGCAACAACGAAGTGGGAATCGAGAGAACATTACCGTCATCGTCACAATCTGCGCAGATGGAGCCTCTCTTCCCCCAGCAGTAATCTTCAAAGGAAAGTTGTACCAAACTTCATGGAAGCAGAACAATCCACTGAATGCCTCGTACGTGCCTCTAACTGCTATTTTACCTAAATTAAAACATTGTTAGGCTGGGCTACTCAGACAAAGGATGGACAGACGGAGAGATTGGCGTCGAATGGATCAAACAATTCGATGCGCAGACTAGAGAGAAGGCAAACGGACGGAGACGACTTCTCCTTGTTGATGGGCACAACTCACATTACACTCTGGGATTCCTCCAGTATGCACGAGACAATCGGATCGAGGTTCTGTGTTATCCATCCCATTCGACGCATCTCTTCCAGGGCCTCGACATCATCATTTTTAGCCCCCTCAAGAAGGCATGGACCAAAAGCCACGATGACTACGAGCGCGAGAAAGGGCGGGTCAACAAAGGGTGCTTTCTCGAAGTTTACGGTCGTGCTCACCAAGAGGCGCTCTCGAGTCATAATATAATCACGGCATTCCGGAAGACCGGGGTTGTGCCATTCAACCCAGACGTCATCACGGAAGACCTTTTGGCCCCAAGTCGCGAAACCTCGACTTCGACGGGTCTTCCAGTCCCTCCTGATTCACCTGTGCGCATCGTCAGCGACCTCCTACACGCTACTGTCGCCAGGCAGGCAGCAGAAGACTTGGAAAGCGAAGTCAACTGCTCAGCTTCGCCATCCCAATGTCAAAATCCACTTGCAACACCAACCAGGCGTGCTCAAAACGAACTGTCTTCATCGTCAGCTGTGTTTCTCGTCACGGCAACCCCGGTAAAATCAACTCACATTATCCCTCGCTTCAAACCATACACCATCTCACCCTTCCAGCAACGGAACCCTCATCTTCAAGACTTCCAACCCACAAATGAGCGCGAAGCCATGCTCTGGGATGCACTCCAAGAGGCCGAGACACGAGACACCCGTCGTAAACACAACATGCTTGGACTGCAAGCGCAAGTGGTCCTTCAAGAAGTGTATGTGAAGCGAGTTAAATCACAGCTTCAGGAGGCAGAGACAAGGAAGAAGAAGGACAGAAGCCTGGTGTTTGGAGATGGGATGTCGAGATTGCTCACAGGCCCGGATTTCTTGGATGGGGCGGTGAAGCGACAGCAACAAAAGGATGAGGCGGATGATGAAAAGGCAGCTTGACGTGATTGCAGGACGGCGTTTGCCGAGCGTTTGGCAGATTGGAAGGCATCGGAGAAAGAACGGGTTGCCAGAAATAATGAAATCCGTAAGCTTCATAAAGAAGCGCTCGAGGAATGGAACAATGAGGTAAAAGCGGCCAAGTCACAGGGTCGGAAGCCTGCTTGGGAGAAGCCCAAGATGCCCCCCTTGGAGCAGGTCACAGAGAGACCGGTCCTCTTCAGACGCAAGTCCAAAGAATCGGCCAAACGATGAAGGAAGCAGCAACAAGGAGGGAGACACCGAGTCCGATGACGAGAGGATGGTTGATGATCAAGATTAGATTGGAGTTGCCTTTTGTGGATCACATCAAGCGTGACATGACTCGTCCCATTGGCCGTGGTTTGAACCGATAGCGCCTTCAACTCTGATTTCCAGATATTTCTAAAACAGCCTGCTATACCACCAATCTAATTTTTGCATACTGTAGACACATTGTATTTCTCTAGATTTGCTTGTTTAATGTGACCCAATTTCATTAGTCAAGTTTTTCTGCAGCCCATTCAGTTTGACCGTGCCATTGGCTGGGTATTGACTTTAGCGGTCAAGAACGAGGAAAACGACAAACACGGCAGATTTCTTGTTCCGGGTTCATCGATCTGCTGCTACGCACCAGATTCCTTCGCCACACTGCCCATGTTTTCGTCAACAAGTCTTCGGCTCGTCGACCGGCTCCCCTAGTCCACTCGGCGCCTGTGTCTGTCGTCCCTCAGTACAACACTTCCTCTCCCCCTGCAAGCATCGCTGACTCCCAGCCTGTTACACCTCCCCCGTCTTTGGACTACCACCCGAGCTATTTGGGGGGACGATGGTGAACATTACCCCTACGTGTGAAGCACCGTACCCACCTGCCTCGCAGATGCATACACCGAGGCAGTGGAACTTTCCTGACGCTGCTGCTGCCGATGGTGGAAGCCCGGTTATGGGTGTGACACCTCCGCTGACACACCTACCACCGCCAATGAATGAGCAGGGTTTTTTGGGCTTACGAGAGCCCGCATACGAGTAGCAGTCAAATCTATCTGGGGCCTCAAAACGGGAGTGGGGCATTCGAGGGAAGAATCGAGGTCAAAGGATCATTCGCGGTCTCCGTCCAAGTCCTCTTCGTCGTAGAACCATTCGAGGTCGTTGTCGAAAGCTCATTCAAGGTCGTCATCGAAAGCGTGTTCGAGGTCACCGACAAGGTGTTGGTGTCTCCCTCCCCTTCCGGCTCTTCCTTCATTGCTGCCTTTGCCTTTGCTACTGCCGTCGTCGTCTCCGGGTGTTACACCTCTGTTGGACGCTGCACCGAGTTTGACGAAAGTGGATTTGGTGAGGAGGTTGGGCCCGCCGCCGATGTGTTCCCCAATCAATTTTGTGCAAGCCTTGCGGTACTTTTGTGGGGAAGGATACAAGTAGGAATCCAAGGTTAGTGCAGGATCCTTCAGCTTCACACAACAGTAATCATGGTCTGGTAGTTTGTCAACCGACGGAACAGGACCAAAAACATCTGTGTACTCCATCATGATTTGCCTATGTAACTGCGCCATTTTGTGTCCCTCATTGAGAGCAGAAATGTGTGTTGTGAGCGCAGCAACGGCTCCAGTCCTCTTCTCAGAAGAATGGAAGGGAGGTGAGATCCAAGTGCTGAACAACAGCCTGAAGCTCCATAAACATCTCCTGGAAGTTACGCTTCAGTCCCAGCGAAAACGGGGTCTGCAAAGACCTACATTCCCATGCAATAAATACATTTCTCTGCAATATAAAGCGGTGACTCACAGCCAGGTGCTTTCCGTCCGTAGGCAAGACTTCAGAATTTTGCGGTAATCTGCAACGGGTAGGATTGAAGTCAGTTTCTGTCAATTGGGGAGGGTGGTCTGCCATCTGCCAGAGTCAGTCGATAGGCCCAGGCTCTTTCGTAGGGAAATGATGAGAACATGTGACTGACCTCGGTCGCGTCGCGTCGCGTTTGGTTGACCCTACACCGCCAAAACCACAAAACATGAACCTCACATTTCCACCATCACCAGATTTTGGGATTGGTTCCGAGGCATTTTGACTCGGGTACATACAGTGGTTTAAGTGCCAAGATTGTTTGCGCGGCATTTGCAGGCATGATCAATTCGGCCAGCAGATACCGATGCCGCTACTCTGCTCAGAGTGTGTTTTCATCCTGTTTCAATATTGAAATTTTCTCCTTAGATCCCCCATTGTCGTTATTGGGGAGAGGCTTTCCCCGTCTGCCTGCAACACCCTGCATGTTAGCTTTCTGGTCCGGGTCACTGCCAATTTGCTGGGTAGGTAGGTAGGTAGGGTGCTGGGTCTCTTGAATCTGCCGGCCCAATGCAACTATAGTCAAAATGCCTCGGTTCATTGCCACATGAAGCATCGGCCTCTTCCCACAAGTTCAGCAGCTGAGACGGATGATGGCGCGTAGTGTCCATGATTGCGTCTGTCTAATCCCACCCTGTGGACACAATGGTATGGCTGACAGGCAACACGATACATGAGCAATATGCGTTGGAGATGTCGNTTTGGGGGTGGGGGGACACACATGAGTCAGGTGCTTAATCATGTCTCCCTGGCGTGCGTCCACTGCTGGAAATGGTATGGCCATTCATATCCGATTTTTGTGAGGCATTTTGTGTTTGCAATCTTCCAATCCACGAGTGAGCCACCTGTATTATCACTGGATATCCAGCTGCCAGACAATATGCTCACCTCATTACAGAATAGGGTTGCTGGACATGTCAGACTGCCCGTTAATATAGAATAATTTGCTCAAAAAATGTAGTTATTAATGTGATAGTACATGATTAGGCAGTCACTGCAATGCCTTGGCTGTATCACTGCAGTTTTTGATGTGTTTGTTTGGGAAGTACATTTTGAACAAACCAAATGCAAGGGTTGACATTGTCTTCAATCTGCAATCCAAATGTTCAGGCCAGACAAATTCAAATTTGTATCGCATGTGTCCTGCCTCTTTCTGCCAGTACTAAACTTTGCTCAATATGTGTCCAATGTAGGCACATTCAACACAAACTGTAAACAAATTCATTCCTTGCACCTGATTTGCTTAAAATGTGCTTTTTGAACAAACACATAAAAAACTGCAGTGTATGGTACAGGTATGGAAATGAGTGGAGGGGAGTTTTTGAAGTCATAGATCAAGCGGAACCAGTGCAATTATCCTCAGTGTCATCCTCGATGGCCTCGCCACTTTCTTCATCCGTGTTTGAGTTGATCAGATCGTCAACCATGGTCTGCCAGTTGTTGGGGGCGTGAGCTTGAAGCATCTGGTGGGAGGTGGTGCCAAATTCCTCCCTGTTCTGCACAAGTGTTCCAGCAAACATTCTGGAAAGATGTGGGCTCAGTCGGTTGCCAATTATTTGGAATCCTGTCAGAAAGACACTTACTGTTGAATCTTGTCCTCATTGCCCTTGTATATGTCTTGTACCGGCCCATTTGGAAGGTGCTCCTTCCAAACCAAGTAACAAAATTTGGTATTCACCGAAGCCAACAGGGATCTCCCAATGCCACCCAAGCAGCTCTCAGGCACTGTTGGCAAAAGCTGACTACCATTCTGTTGCCTTCACGCATGAGAAATATCCAGTATCAATACAGAGGAGATCAGAATTGCTGAGTGTAGAAGTGCTAAGAATTTCTTATAATGAAAAATCATGGGAGGAAGCCGCATGAGCACAAGCATGCGGCAGGCGTGCGTTAGCAAATGCATTGACTATGCACAAACAACACAGAGACAGTACATACCAGTCCTCATAAAGACTTGTACTGCCATGTACTGCAACAGCCTTCTACCAAAGTCCGAGTTAGCAGCAACTTGGATCACAAAGGCTTTACAGCCCAAGAAGATCAACCAGAAGCTCAGGTAACTTCCTGCTCCTTCCCACACTTTGCCTCTTGCCAATCTATTCTATCTCTTCCAGGGACCTTCTGTTCCCTTCCCTCTTCTATAGTATTTGCCTGTTTTCTAGTATCTGTGAAGGATAAAATTCTTTAAAGAATTGTTAGACTACTGCAATAAAAAAGTCTTTACTCATCTGAACTCCATTTCTGGTGCTTGCACATAGCTTTGCACTGTGCAAATACACTTGCTAACACACTACACTGGCTTGCAGATTTGCTTAGAAGATATTTCCCTTACAAGTGATCTATAACTTGAATACTGAATACTCTGAGGCTCAACTTAAGGCTAAGATTGTGTATTCATAGGAATACACCAACATTAAGAATCCAGAGTCCACCCACAGTCTAGAAGGGCATGAAGAGAGTGGAGCTCAAGGGTGTCAATGGCTCCAATGGAGACAGAAAGGTGAAGAGAGTTGGAGCCAGGGGTAGAGGCAATGATGTACTGGCATGGCAGATGGCATTCCCAATGGGAAAGACAGATATGGACAGGACGTTGATATGACTGTGTTCATTTTTTGCAACTTTAATAGACATTAAAGAGCTACAATATACCTATTGAAGCTCACATGGTGTGACTATAACAATAATAAACCCTTAGAAAACCAATGCTCTTTGATTACACTCATACAGCACAAAAAAATATAAGGTATACATTACCCTAGGTACACTATGTTGCAGCTTCCATTTTCATAATCAAATGCATTGGTTTGCATTCTAATAAACCATGCTGACCTTCCTGTTACAATCAATGATGGATTCATTGGTTTTCCATTGAAATGGTCATTGAACCGAGCTGATTTTCACCATTTGAGAGATTAAGTCCCATGGTTCCTGCCATTGCACTGATTTTTGCCCCACTGAAATGACCCAGCCCTGCTGTCAAGTTGTTGAACCAAATTGCAATAAGGTTCATCAATTGCAGCATTTAAATGACTTTTTGAGTTTTTCTGACATAGAACTGAACTCTACTTGAGGACTGCCAGTTTAGAGGCACTCCAGTTGCAAAACAACCAAGTACAAAGAGTCAGTAGACATGCCAGCTGGTGCCACCACAACTGCAATGGACTTTAGGAGTCACAAACTGAGGTTTGGAGGTTTGAGTGGTGATATGCCACCTGCATAGATACCCACTAAAATTTGGGAAGTTGTCTGTTGAATTTGCAAACTGACTTAGATAACTACAAGGATCTTCTAGAAGTACAGGAAACATGAGAGTTGGAGTATCCCTGACTGCCAACTAAACAGACTCCTTAAGAGAATGAGATAAAGTCCAGTACAACAGCTCAGCAATGGCACTTTAAATTCACAAACACATCTAAAATGACTACAATAATAATTGAGACTTAACTGGTATGCCTGACCTGGTGAGGTAAGATATCAGAGGGAGTTATGTACACTACAAGGGAATTTGCCCTGGCAATCGCTAAGCAAAAGTCTTTGTGAAGTAGCTGGTGGCTTCAAGAACATGATAGATGATCTGCTAAATCAATAAACATTTATCTTGCCTGATTCAGAAGGTAGAGAAGTTGGTGATCAGTCTTGGAGAGTTTGACTGAAGTTTGCAAATCTGGACAGAAAGCTAGAACAAGGGGCTCAAGCTTATGTGGTCATTACCCCAAAGCTCAATCAGCCTATCCAAAGCCAAGAGAGAGAACAAGTTGGCGGAGTAATGAAGCAGTGTAGCTCAGTGGAGCCAAGCACCCAAAACATGGATCAATTATCCAGATTCAGTTTGCAAATAGAAGGGCATGCTCTCCAGGAGCAATCTCTAGCATTTGACCATGTGGAATTGATAACAACCACATCCAGAACAGGTTCTTGAAGGACCTGGACTATGTTCCAAAGTTTGAGACTCAACCCTTGGCCTTCTATGCCCTCATGTGATTGTGTTCCTTATCTCTCTCAATCTCTGTCATCTGTTTTTCTCTCTCTACTTTTGCCAAACAGTAATTGTTTATATAACTTTCAGTATTTTGTCTAGGATCAACATAGCAGTAGCTAGCATGTGTATTTTGCTTAAGGACAGTGCTCCCAGGAATCTACAAGAGCCTTCAGTTATCTTTTCAAGAGTGTTTAAGTTTGCAAAGTCAAAGAATTGTGTTGCTTGCATGTATTGAAGTTGTTTGCTTTGAAATCACCTAAAACCATGTGTTCACTAAGTTAATTTGCAAAGCATCATTGCTTGTTGAGCCATAGCTCCCACTTGAACTTGTGATTGCCTGGAAAATGTTCCAGAAGCCTCTGTCACCTCAAGTTAGAGCTTTTATTATACCCCTCTGCTTGCCCTCTATCTTCTCTAAGATATTTGGTGTTAGTGTGTGTGTTTTGTTCTATAGTCTTGTGCTTTAGAGAGCCCTAGTTTACTACCTGCACATCAGCACAGCTCAACTATATTGGTTGAGTTGAGGTTTTGCATGATGTTTTGTGCTCTCACCATTCTCAATTTCTTCACTGCCACCTACTGAGATATCAAACTTCAATTTAACATTTATTTATATTTTATGATGGAATGTTGATGACAAAATCAAAACCATGCATACCAATCACTGGCTACACATTGGGAAAAGGTAATGGAATCATTAATTGGTGGTCCAGGCTGCATCAACCAATGATGGCACCACTAGGCTGGCTTGGTGTGCGTAGAATCTGAGACCAGGCCAAGCCATTGCATTACAGATAGAACAATTCAGCTTGGCTCAGCCTATGGCTTGAGGCCCAAGCTTGTAATCACTAGCAAAAGTAGCTTGGAACTTGTGCACAGCAGATATCAAATGCTAGTTACAGATTGATGTTTGGATGTTGACATAAGTTTTAATTTGAAACTAACTACAAGCAGAGAAGACAAAATCAAATGGCTATTTCAAACAGCATAAATGAGAAAAAACAGGATTCAATGAATGGGAAAAAGGGAAATATCAAAGATATGAACTTGTCCATTGGCAAGGCCTACTGCAGCTAAAGTAAATGCAGAGTTGAAAGAAACAGATTGGACAGTCCAATTTGAAGGAAAAAAGCAAAGTGGAGTAGTGGATAATTGGACAAAAGGAGCGGTAAGTGAAACAGAGTATAATCCAGAAGGAGAAGAGGAAGTGCGGCAATACATGTAGAAATGCAAAGATGTTTTGAAGCAAATACCAAAAGGACAATTGGAAATCACAGTTGTCAGAAGTGTGTGTGACTGGCTGTCCCACAGGCGCACTGTCTTGTCATTAGAGGCAGAGGCCAGGCTCTGTCCATTAGGTGAAAATGCAACATGGTATACTGTAGAAGAATGTCCTTTTAGAGTTGCAAGAGCAGCCCCTGTTTGGCTATCCCACAGGCGTACTGTGTTGTCCTTTGATGCAGAGGCCAGCTGCTTTCCACCAGGGCAAAAAGCAACACAGATTACATGACCTTGATGACCATGCAAAACTGCAAGTTCTGATGGCCATGATTCAACCTTGCCAGTTACAAGTTTTGCCCCTTTAGCATTATTTGCATACAAGTCATATATACTTGATGACTCAGGTGCAAATGGAATGCATGACCAAAAGAGATGCAGTGGCGAACATTTAATGATATTGGCATTAAGTAAGATAAATCTGTTGCCATCTTGCAATATCTTCTGAATCTCTTGCATGCCATTGGTTTTATTTCCTTTCTATAAAATAATTAATGTAATTCATCTAGAAATACTTTGAATTTACATACCAAGGTAGTCAAGGCTGTTTCTATAATTGGAATTGCAGTATCCAATTGCCCAAGATATGCCAAAGCCTCAAACCAGTGCATTAGATGTTTCCTGGCAAACTCTTCAAGTAGATGTTCAATCTCTTTGTCCAAGAGCTCCAGGTTGCTTCTGTCCAAATGTGTAGCCCAGTTACAGACAGCATACTTGAGCTCCTCTGTCAGCTTTTCTCGGTTGAGTTCTGGCAGAGTGGCAAGCATCTTGTACTGATCTGCAGGAGGCACTTGGCAGATGTTGAATTGAAGCTGTTGCTTCATGGTTTCTAGACAGCATTTGGCCAAATGCAGGTGGTATTTTTGCTCCTCAATCCAGAATTCCTTGGGACAGTAACTTGAATGTGTAAGAAAGTCAGGAAATGACTTGTGGTGGATCTTGTATGTTGGATTAGGTCCATCATTGAAAGGAGCAAGCACAGAATGCATGTTTCGCAAGATTGACACCAAGCTATCAGAATTGGTATTCATTAGCTTTGCCAGTGCCTTTACAGACAGGGGATATTGAAGAAGAACAATAGAACCAATGGCTATTTTGAAACTAGTCAGCCAATGATTCCAGTGTGGAGACTCCTTGGGAATGTGTCCAGGTGAGGCAATATCAAGGACCTTGTGGTACAGCTGTATCATTGCTTGATCTGGCTCCAGATTCAAAAGACTGGTGATTGTGACCTCAGGACCCAGTCCATAAGGGTTTAAAATCAGCTTCACAGCTGTAGAAGCAAAAATGAACAGCCTGTCTGAGACTGCAACAAGCTGTTTTTTCTGGACTGCTGTTGGCACCCAAGAGGCACATTCCATGCCTTCAAAGGCTTCTTGTATGCTGGTGGAAGATAGATGGTGTTCCAAGTAAAGCCTAATATCAGAGTCTACAATCACAGCTTCAATCTCCTGGAGATGGCAGCAGTTAGTCAGCAAAGTGCTCTGATATTTCTTCCTAAGCACCAGTTCAGGGCGAGTGGTAAGAAAAACCTTGACTTGGGGCAGTTTAGAGATGGAGGTTATGATAAGAGATAGAATCTCTGAAGCATCAGGTTGTGTGCACTCATCCAGAGCATCAAAAACAAAGACAAGAGGAGTTGCTCTTTGCTCGAGCAGATTGCAAAGAGGCTGGGCAACAAGAGCAGTGAACTGATGTGCCATGATTGTGTGCAGGCTTTCAGGATGCTCATCAATGGCAGTAGCAATAGCTTCCCCATAAGATGGATCACAGAAAGCAAGCTGATAAGCAATAGTGTGCACAAAGCTGGAGGCATGCTGGCGATCAGCATGGTCACGAGAGAAGAAGAAGCTAGCCCCAAGAGAGTCAATAGCGGCAGCGCGCTGGGCCACTGTCTTTGCCACAGTGGATTTTCCAATCCCAGCGATACCATCAAGGACATAGATGGGTTTTCCAGTCGGGTCGCTCATCCAGCGGCCAACGCCAGCCAGGAGCTTGACCCGGGTGCCTTCGAAACACGCGCTAATCTTTGCGAGATCCTGCGAATTATACGCAGCACCAGGAACAGGCTTCAATTCACCCAGAGCTGCTTTCTAGGGCGACATTAGCACAAAATCGAGTGAGGGCCTGTTAAAATACACACCCTGAAACGCCGTTCAGCAGTAACTTCTTGATCTTTGATGATCCGGTGGACATCGCTCAAGACCAGTGCACCGGCGATGAAATTTTCAAGCTACATACCCGTTAGCACCATGTACCGTAGGAGCTGAACTACGCTTACCGAGAAACATTGCAAGACCTGGTCGATTTTCCGGTTCGCTTCCTTCAGAGACTCGGCATTATCCTCCACCAAGACATACGCAGCGACTCCTGTCGAAGATTCCACCATTGTAGCCAGAAGGATATCATATATTCCCCTAGTGTTGACCTCGGTGAGATGTTCCCTGGGCTGATGACAGAACCAGACTTACTTCACGAGACGGCCGATACTCTCATAGAGATTATCCGAACCTCCATCTTGTCGTCTTTTGAACGCGTGCGCCATACTTTCATTGAGGAGGTTGCAACGCGTCTTGAGATCCTCCATTTCTTCTTTGTTGGATTTTGCTTGCTACACGTCGTTAGCAAGAGATACATATCAGAGAGAGGAGCGACCTACTTCGAAGACATCGATAATCTTCAAAAGCGCCTCAGCGGGGCCTTTGAAAGGGTCCGGGATAAAGGGAACAGCTCCGGAAAGCGTCTTCTTCAAAGCACCTGCGACGATAGCCCATGTCTTCTTAGAGGAGGTCGTCGATGTGTTGGAAACTCCAGCGCCTTTGCCTGCTCGACCAGCTTGGGGAGGGGACAAGACTTTGGTCTCTTCGGTTGAATCACTGCCTGCCTCTTCTCCAGCGACGCTGGGAGTTTCGGGGGTAGGAGTGATAAAGGTAGTCGTAGAGGGTTCGGTAACTTCGCCGGTCGTGATCGGGACAGAGCTGTCGAATTGCTCAAGGGTTGACAGAGGGATGGCGGAGCTGTCTTGAGTAACCTCTTGCGCAGTGCCAAGAGCCAAAGATGCGTTGTCGACTGCAGGTGCCAACGTGCCCGAGGCGGGATCCTGGCCAAGTGCAAGGTTTGGTTCCGTCTCCTCCGGAGCAGAGGGCGCTATGTTGAGAGCGCCCCCCGTGGACTGAGCCCCAAGACTGGTTACGTTGAGCTCTTGACCAGTTCCACCCAGTAGGGTGACAATCCCCGATCCAGCTGAAGCACCACCGGACCCAGCACCACCGCCTTCTCCTGGGTCATCACCCATCTTCGACTTGACCCAACGTTTGATGGCCCTGAACGGTTTCCCCATGGTCTTCTTGGCCTGTTGGAGGCCAGAGTTGCGCGAAGATTGACTACCGGCGGGCGTCGCAGCACGAGACACCATTGGGGTATTACGCTCCGAATTACCGGCGGTGCGGTCTCCACGAGTTTTTGCAGCTTCAGACATAGTTGTTACTTGGTTGAAGAGTTGTTTCGAATCGCAAGAGTTCGCAGTGGATGGTGAGTCCAAGTGATAGTAGCGGTTCAAGGGAGAAAGAGGCAATCGATGATCAATGTGACAGCCCGCTCGCAGCCTCGTGACCTGGGCGCGAGACCTCCAGAGAGTCTCTCAGAGAGCGGCTTCAAGAACGCTTTACTCGACTGAAAGTGCTTGAAAAAATTCATAGAGGACAACCAATGCACTTGCTCGATACCGACTGCTCAGAATCCAGGGCTTCCTGAGGTGGAAGACACGAAATATGAGAGCGCGTCGCCTTTGTTTGGCCTTATTGAATTTAATCCCCTTAAGTAGCCGGGGCCGGCCTTCAAGCTTCAAGCTTCCGGGTCGACAGGATTTACGCTCCTTTTACAATATAACAGTATTGTCTACTGGATTTGAGTCGGCAGGAGATTGATTTTAACGCTCGCACCCGCGACGTAGACGGTCGTGTTTTGGACGGGTGATTAAACAAATGATATGAGCAGAGGAGAGAGCCAGGGAGATGAAGGCGGTGGAGGCCCCAGCGGTAGAAATGGTAGTCCACCTCGGCGGCAGGCGTCCCGAAATGCGCTTCTAGCTCTTACAAAACGAGAATTCGCGAAGAGCGATTCAGAGTTCCAAAATACGCACCAAGTCACGATCAGTCCCTACTACCGTTTGTTGACGTTTATATTTGTCTCTAAAAGTAGATTGGATTTGAACTTCACTACTGTACCGAACTGTATGGTAGAAACGGTAACGCCTAACGCAGCGCTCGGATGTTGCCTAATTCCGCAGATGTAACGCGTAACGCAGGGGCAGTTGCTTGAATTAAATACCCACAAAAATGGGCCTAAAATCGAATATTTTTTGCCCGAAAACTCAGATGATTCGATACAGAAATACGCACTCAGAGCAGGTTGCGCAACCATGCAAAGAGGTAAGTTCACGTCCTGAGAGCCGCCAATATGGTCGGCGTTGCCTAATCTTGGCACCGTAACGCCTAACGCACGGCCGGTTGCCTAATATCTCGGTGCACAAAATGTAACGTTCCAATATCGGTTTCTACCATACAGTTCGGTACAGTAAATGCTTCCCTTTCGCTTCCCCAAACAGGCAATAGATAGACCTTCACAGCTCCTCAGGCTCAAACTTGACCAAAGCTGTCGTCCCAACGCCCTTCCCCTTCCTATCCATAAGCCTGACAACGAGCCATTCTCCCGTAACCAGCCTCTCCACAGGGAAACAGAACGTCGACACCCTGTCATCCTTCCCAAATTCATCTCCATAGATCAAGAACCTAAAGAACGTATGTTCAATTAGGATTGAGATCCTTTGAGAAAGGCGAGAAGCGTACCTGATGAAAGCCAATTCATCCCGCTCGTATTACCATTCCCATGTCTCGTTCCATACACCATCAGCTCCATCCTCAGGATGATGCCCAACCTTGATCGACTTTGAACGAAGAGCCACATTCTCCAGAGATGTCGATTTGGCCGCGGCAGATACTTCGTCATCCCCTTCAGCCGGCGGTGGATTCACGGTGATAAAACAACTCGGTACGATTGTAAGCTTCGAAAGACTTTCCCGTGCGTCCGTTCGGCGCTGGCACTGCGAGGCATATCAGATATCGATAAGTATCTCGGCCCGATGGCCAGGAGTTGTACTTACTGGCACTGACACCCACGACACGTCCCTTCGGCCTGAGTTTGGGCTGCGGTGGGGATTGCGCATGCACCCCGTCGTCGAAATTGAGTCCACGCTTCTTCCGCATGTGCTCCGGTTTGGGGACCCAGCCGTGCGTACCGACGAACATCCCTTCGTTCATCTGCACACCCTTGTCGTACTTTTGGGATCCGCTTCTCCAAAATTTGGATGGGTCCATGTGCGAGTGTTCATGCTCTGGGTGTTCGGGATTCCTGTGTTCTGGGATTGCGGAAGGAGTTTGGAACACGCTGACTCGAAAATGTTGATCATGATTGTGAGCCTGGGCTTCAAGTCAGATACTACGGATTTACCAAGCAGAGGCGATGAACACATACTCTGGCTAAGCCAGCCCTTGGCCGGTTTCATGCTTCGAGCATAGTAGCAGCCGATGCCGGCAAGTTCGTCGCTGATTTTCGGGCACTGCTCGACCGCTGTCTCCCAATCTACTGGCTCTTACGAAGGTTTCTTCTTTCTCCCAAACGGCCAAAGGCCCTTCGCGCCACCCTCGCCATTAGATGTCTTCTCCACTCGATTTATCAGCGGAGTCGTCGGAGCTGCTAGAGGATGTATCGTCCGATCTCCACTTTCTTCGGCTTGGGACCGTCTCGTTCAGTGACAGACATGCTCGTGCCTGACCGCCTGAGGGGAGCTGGTGGATCATACTCCACCATTACCATTACAGCGATCCGACCGTCCAAATATTTGGGCGTAACCTATTCGTCGTCGACACCCTCGAGAGGACGTTGGAGCAGACGATCTCCCCAAGCCCCCTTCATAATCCGCACAAGCCGTCCCTGCTCCAACAGAGGAAAATGACACTCCGACGAGACGAGGACGAGATCGTTCCACTCTTGGCGCCGGAGTTGTATCGACCGTACGTAGATGGCTTGACAGACCTTGGCGAACGAGACGTTGATTGAAAGGGTGTATCCGTGCGTCACGATGGGTACGGATGGAGACGGCCACACGTCAATCTCTGGTGTCGCCGGTCAGAGCGCTGACGCAGAGAGGAGCGAATGGTGTATACACCAAGGCGGCGAAAGCCACGGCTGAGAACGTGGGCGTGGGCCTCTGCAGAGGATGTGCCCAGCAGCTGGCGGTCGGTAGATAGGCGTTGTGCGATGAGCTGAGGCGGCGTTCAGAGAGCGGTAGAGTTGTTAGATGGTGAACGGAAAGGAATTGTGGGCCACTGGTGGTTTCAGGGATGGAATCTTGAGCACAGTGTCATATCCTGAAGAACTGTTGTTTCTCTCTGGTCGATATCAAGGCACAGCGAAATCATACCTCACTGTTGTTTTTCAGAAATGCGATGACGCGCCCTCTCAATGGTGGGTGTCCAGGGCTTTCAGATGCTCTCGACGTCGGTCGATGCTGAGGTTAGAGTTCGAAGCTGCTCGGATAGGGAATCAGTAACCACGAACGATGACGCGACGTCACTTGGCCCCTATTACGCGCCTGTGGGAATGTTTTAGGGCGGAGTCAATTCGGTCGGCACACCCACGTCGGTCCCGATTCATCCCACCCTCCCACCCAC